>JBBHKE010003451.1:108975-136297 GCA_037447655.1 Zygnema cylindricum
AGATTCTGCAATAAATTCTGTTTTATGGACCATATAATCCCATTCGTAGATCCACCATACAAGGGAAGTGCGGGGGCTGTCTTGAATCCACACTATATCTTGGGTAGGATAGGACTAAGTGCGGGGGAGAATTGTTGATTTACACTTAACTTGTGTGTGAAGAGGTTGTAAGCCTCTCACCGCTATTAGTGTTGATAACAATCGATTCGGTCAAGCAACTTTTTTCGTCGGCCGAAAATTATAAAATAGTGTTTATAAAATAACACTATTTTAGGTGGTGGTCTTAAATTGGTCACATCCCTTTTCCTTAAAACAGTACTATTTGAGACTAATTTCAATTTAAACCAATGTTTCCTCTAAACTTATAGCTTTAGATGAACAATTTTGTGCAAAAGAGCACTAAAAATCCACTCTATATAGTGTAGGGTGTGTGAAGGAAAAGGAGATAATGATGTATTGCTAACAACTTTCATGGGAAAACAGTCTTTTTTAATTTATGTAGCAATACTGTCCACCACACATAGTAGACCGCACTGAATTTGGAATTGATTGACTCGACTTTCCTTTTCGTGTCACTATATCTGTTGGTAATCTTTTAGTTTTTTTATTATTTTGGATTAACATAGGTGAAATGGTGTCTTCCGTACTGAATTTTTGAATCCACACACCTACATTGCCCATTGTCATTAGTGTTAAGGATTTACTAGTGTTAATGCGAAATTAGAAAATATAATACTAGTTTAGTGTAAGGAGACGTGGCAGATTGGAGTCCACTCTCTTAAATAATGGTGTTGACAATATTTTATGATTTTCGGCCCAAAAAAACCGCGACTAAATTAGAGCAATTAACTCTAATGGCGATAGGCCACGTTTTCTTTTTTGGCCAACGTAGGAACTATAACTGACGTGACAAATGTCACATTCGAAAGTGAAAAGCAGGACAACAATCAAAGGGAAAATGACATCAGTCAGTACCTAAAGCACTATTCTCCCCCCCTCCCCTCCCTCCCCTCCCTCCCCTTTTCCGGTCAAAACCAAACATAAATATTCAACAGTGCTTGAATTATTTATTTGACAAGATTCAGAATTTTGACACTTATCACAAGCTTCCCACAAAAATCCAAAAGTACAAATTGCTATATTTCATCTCAATACAAAATCTCAGAAGTTTGATTAACTTACCAAGGTTCAATTACTCAATTCTAATCATTTCCATGCTCCATAAAAAACAAATTTTAGATAAGAAACATAAAAAAATTGCAATGTACCTTCACTGACGCTCGGTTCGTCTTGATCGAAAAAGACGAAGTCGATCCAAAAACAGAATTGGCAAAAGTTTTGTCTCTAAAAGAGAGGTAACAATTGCCATTCAAAACCTGCATTTTCAAATCCTTAACTGCCAAACATTTTTTATTTTCCGAAGTTTGTCCTTTCCTTGACTCAACTGATAAAACATGTACACTGCAGAAAGAATTTCCTGTTCCGAAAATGGTACAAGGAGAAGGTACATTTCCGTACAAAAGAGATGACTTAGGAACCATAGTTATGGCACTCATGATATTGTAAGGTATTACTATTAGGGTTTCAGATAGGCTTGCAAATTGCTTACAATAAGATCTGATCAAAAACTGAACAAAAAAGTACCTTTTTTAAAAATCTGGCCAGAAAAAATTGCATAATAATTCAGATTTCAGTCTTTAGGAGAAGCTTCTAGGGAGTCAATTAACCCTAATTTGCCAAGATTGCTTGCAGAGTTCTACATTCATTCAGCGCCTCTGTTTGGTTTCTGTAATGTATTTGAAAGTTTGAAACAGGAGTACAACAGGACCGAAGCAACGTACATTGTGGCAAGTGGCATCATTTGGTTGGAAACATTTAATACTTTGGTGTACGATTGAAGTACATAGATATTTTCGTACATTCCGCTACTCCTGGAGCTGGTACGAGCACGTGTCACCATACAGTTGGTGCGTTTCATCCTTGACTGTACTATGATTCTGTACCTGGTTAACTGATTCTGTACCTGATTCTGTAGGATTTATCTCTATGCAAAAGTTTCTGCGTCGAAGGAGCGTAGTAAAAGTGGTGTGTCTATGCGCAGTTCAGTTTTGAGTCGTTCTCTCCTTGGAAAATCTGTGACACCGGACACGTTGTGTTTCATTGGTTGAGTCATATCACGTGCAGAAATGCAGATATGGAAAGTGATTGGAACACGTGGACTGCAAATTTGATTGCCTTCCATAATTATGGCCGAGAATGTTGGAACGTCCGTAGAATCTGACACGTGACGTGAAAGGATACAGCTGGCGGTTTCGGCGGTGGCGGATCCGATGCTTGGGGGAGTCTTTGGGTCACTCGATCTATCAATTATGTCATTGTCAATCGATGCCGTCCGATCGTCAGAGAATCTGAATCGCACGGTCGATAATCATGCTCTCACCCATGGAGGCCGAGCCCGTACGACGCATTCCGTATGTCCTGGAAGAAACCATTCAGGAAAAAGTCGTACCGTAATTTAATTTGCCGGATCTATCGCTTTCCGTATGAACAAAGTTGAACAGTAAACTGTCACATGTGTATCATTCAGAAAAGGCTATCTGACACGTGGACCCTTGCATGCTATAGCATGAACATACACGTGGATTTAAAGACGATGCGAAATATAGCCACGTCTTAAAAGTACACTGCCCATTTGGCAGTTAACTATATCTTTCCCGTTTTTCAGGAAGCCAGCATGTTTCAGCTGAATATTCGCCGTACGTATTTATCCACCTTTGACAATTGGACGGCTGCGATTCATTTTATGGCAGCTGCTCAAAATGTGGAAAAAATGAGTCGATCGATTTAGTTTGTAAAAGTGACATTTTTTAAAAAAATAGTAAATTACCCGCTTTTATTCCAGAAATAAGACTATTGTACGCTTTCGATATAGCCCCTGGAATCTGGACTCTCTATGGGTTTTTACAAATACCGACAAAACAACGAAAAAACAAATGTATCCTGACGATAAAGTATTACCTTTATATCTTTCATATTTTGCTTTATTTCCTTTATTTACTGAAAGAGAGAGAACTTTGCTACTGGGAATTTCAAAATCAGTTCAGAAAACCTAAAAAAAATCTAAAGCTTCAAACGTAATTCTGTAGAACAACTTTGCACTTTCTTCCGCTTTCCTGGAATTTACAAATAGGTTCTAGAAAACTCTCTCTCTCTCTCTCTCTCTCTCTCTCTCTCTCTCTCTCTCTCTCTCTCTCTCTCTCTCTCTCTCTCTCTCCCCAAAGTCAAGATGAAAAACATTCAACATCTACGCAACCGTCTTTATCACCTTCTATCCAATGGCAATCATGGCTTTCATTTTAGTCAAAAACCAAACCCTAAATACACTTTACCGCTTGTAAATGGATACTTCCGATACTTCCATTTACCAAACGAGACCCTCCGACTCCAGCAAGCAGAATCAGGTGAAGACAGTTCTTTAACAAGACAAAAAATGGAAGATAAGGAGCAAAATTTGTCCTCCATGATTCACCAATACGGTAAAGCTATCCGAAAGGATACGAGGGGAAAGAAAAAAGTAGGAGAAAGAGAAGTTGAGGAGAGGGAAGGTGTTATTTAAGTTTTCTTGGGGGTAGAGGGATAGATCGATAGGAGAGTGAGATGGATGGATGTTATGTTTATAGAGGAAGTGGGAAAGTGAGAGAGTGGAGCATAAAAACCATTCTCGATTTTTGTGTATTTTTAGAGTTTTGAGGTTTGGAGATCTTGCTGTACCATATTCAGTGTGGCAATTTTGTGTCTCTTTTCTTTTTTTGTACCTTTTGCCTGTTTATAAAAAACATTTTTTTTCCGGCTTACAGTTTGGCTGTTGTGTATTTATTATATTTTTTTTTGTTTTTATTATTGTTTTGCCCCGTGTTATTATTTTTGTTGTGTTTATTTTTCTCTATTGTAAAGATCGATTCGTTTTTTATTGCTTTTATTGTATTTTATTTTATTTCATTTTTATGTTAATTTGGTCATCATTGGAAAGTCGATCTAAGAGTTAAACACTTTTCCCTCCATGATTCTGAATGATAGTTGTTAGGGCAACCTCACCTGTATTCTATTTTTACGTCGACAAAATCTGAGAACATGGAAACAAAAGAGAGGGAGAGAGGGAGAGAGGGAGGGAGAGGGAGAGATAGAGAGAGAGAGAAAGGGGAGAGAGGGAGAGGGGGAAGGGGAGGGAGAGGGGGGGGAGAGGGAAAAGCCAAAACGAAACTGAAAAACCAACCTAAGGGAAGATGCGAACTTAAATGAAAAGCTACGCGAAAGAATCCAACACTCGCAAGAAGAAAAAGTACGAAGCTCACAACCAAAGGTTACATCGATCAACAATAAATATGTTGAACACATGGTCTACAAACAATAACTATTGTGAACTCTCTTCCCACGGTGCTTAGTTCTGTTGGTAACTTGAAACAACCTTGGCCTTGTCCCATACATGAGTCATAGTTCAGTCTTTTTTATAAAAACTAAATATTGAGAAATACTACAGTAGCCAACTCAGTATTGAGAAATACCACCGTAACTAGCTCAATATTGAGAAATACCACAATAACTAACTCAGTATTGAGAAATACCACCGAAACTGACTCGATATTGAGAAATACCACAGTAACCAACTCAATATTGAGAAATACCATAATAGCCAACTCAGTATTGAGAAATACCACCGTAACTAACTCAATATTGAGAAATACCACAGTAACCAACTCAATATTGAGAAATACCACAGTAACTAACTCAGTATTGAGAAATACCACAGTAACTAACTCAGTATTGAGAAATACCACGATAACCAACTCAATATTGAGAAATACCACAGTAACTAACTCAATATTGAGAAATACCATAAAACTCCTATTTTTGCTCTCTTTTTATCTAAGCTTTCCTTCTGGATCGTTTCCTTCAGATAAAGTGATTTTGAAGAAATTTCCGCCTGCAAAAAAATGACAAGGAAACATTTAGTGTGGACAAGGGTTAATGTTATATGGGTTTAACACTAAGATGTATATTTCTATTCCTGTTAAGTTTTTTGCACGACAAAAAATGTTCATTATCAGTGCGACAAAAGGCTATTGAGTTCCCAATAATATCCTTCTTTTTTAACCATTTATTTCCATTTTGACTCATTAGGTACTACAGTTTGTCAAAAAATACACCGACATAAGCACTCACAAAGACATGAAGACAGATTTTGCAAACAAAAGGAAGTAGACCAAAAATGTAAATTAGTAGAGTAAAAAGAGAGAAAACAAATGATTTTTTCCATGAATATTCCGGATTCATTCCACATAAGTAATTTATATATGGCCATAAAGAAGGATCCCACTTTTATATCTTGGGTCTTTGCATATTAGTTTCTTTAAGAAAATAGTAACGTAAAAATTGCGTCCATTTTTTACAAGTTTTCTTATGAAACTCGCAAATTGAAATTTTGAAAATTATACAAGATTGTATGCAAAGGTTTGAAGGACTAGAAAGACATTTTCCCAAACTTAATTGTATCGGTAGAAGTATATCCAAATTGTCTTCTTACACTTTACGGCGGATTCTTACTCTTAACATCGCATTGATAAAATGCATTAAGTTTTGAAAAATGAAAAATAAGGGTTGAAAAGCGCATCATGAATGTTAAGTTAAGTGACAATTTTTTTTTTGCCCTCTTAATTAAACTTTGGGTTTAGTTTAAAAAATGTAGATCTTGTTCGTACATAATTTTTGAAATAGAGATCAAGATTAACTACACTCAATTGCACTACAATGTCAGACATTCACTCTTTTATTTACAATATCAACACTATTACTGTTCGTGTGTATTGAGGTCAAGCGCACGGCCGACAAATGAGCGATTGTCATATTGACCTCCAGATGACGACATTAGGTCTCCGTACTGTGGCGTGATACAAGTACAGTATGCGTACTTAACGCGTATAATTTAAATATGTATTATATTTTTATAAAATAGATCCGCACGTTAATTATATGGTATAGACGTACGGTACACCGTGTATCGCTATTAGTGTAAATAATTTTTTCGCCACTTAAAACATCTTTTCTCCGTACACACTTGTCCGATTGTCATATGGAGACCGCCGATGGGAAGGTGAGAATCTTGGATTTCAATCGCAACCGTCAAATCCATAATCCGACAAGTGTGTAAGCGGCAAAAATAACATCAACACTAATAACAATTCACGGTGTGTACTTGTTACAGTACAGTACAGTACACCGCCAATCGCTATTAGCGTAGAAGTTTCTTTAGCGTATACGAATAATTAGCGTGGTTTACGCTAATTGGGAATTTGGAAAATTTCGAAGAAATCGATTACTCTAATTAGGAATTAGGGCTTTTTTTAAATAGTGTGGATAATTCTATTTGAGAATAAAAATAAAAAAAAGCGGGACGGGATTAGCGTACACAACGCTAATAGCGATTGGCGGTGTACAGTACACCGTGTATCGCTATTAGTGTTAATGTTTTTTTCGCCACTTAAAACATATTTTTTTCGTACACACTTGTCGGATTGTCGATCTGACGGTTGCGATTGAAATTTAAGATTCTCAGCTTCCAATTGGCGGTCTCAAACTGAAAATCCGACAAGTGTGTACGGAGAAAAGATGATTAAAATGGCGAAAAAAAAATAACACTAATAGCGATACACGGTGTAGTGTGCCAATATATTTTGACCTTTGAGGTTTGTCATGGGTGATGTATCTCGTACTGTACTTTTCGTACCCGAATCTAGGAACAGACCATAAATCAAAAGTAGGTGAAAGTAGGCCCATACAATATGCCTATTGTATGCAAAACATACAATAAGACCCATATTGTATTGGTCGCAAAATGAAAAAAAAAATACTAACACGGTTGAGTTGCACATCGATCGATAGAGAATTAAACGTCGTGTCTAAATTTTGAAAAACATTCGGACAAAAAAATAAATTTATGTGAGTTTTGAGATTTTTTTTATTTAAATCGTCAAATTTAGACGATCGGACGGTCGTTGATCAAATTAGCGATCTAATACGATCACGTGAAAAGCCCATAACACAACTCATCCTACGTCGTGTCAGTTCGCAAAAAAAAATTGTTCGGCGGCGTGGGCTGTACTATGATCATACGTCATATTTGTACATTCGTACACGGGTGTGCACAACGCACACACATACAGTATGCCTCATCTGTGCGAGTTTTGTGCCAAGTTTTGTGCGCCGACCAAAGGCCTACCATAAAAACACCTACTTTTTAACTATGGAACAGACATAGGGTTGCCAATAGTGCTGGGTATCGGGTAAATTCATATCGCGAAAATTTCGATATTCAATATATCGAATATCGATCGAGCAAATTTTTCGATGTATCGTACCGGGACCAACATAAATTATCGCGATATATATCGCAAAAACTGGGTTTATGTACAGTCATAGTACGGAAAATCGTACGGAAAATTCGTAATAGATACCCCCCCACCCCACGGCGCGAGGCTGGGGAGGAGGGTGAAAAAATCGGGCATAACAAAAACAAAAAAAAAAAATGCCTCGAAATATTGGCGATACGATATATGTGCGATATACTGGCGATATATCGCGATGATTTGGTTTTCGATATATCGAAGCGATATGTCGTTATCGGGTACCTGAAATTCGATATATATCGAATATCGACAAAAGGTCCTCAATACCCAACACTACACCGCGAATCGTAATTAGACTAATGAAAAAATTAGAGTAAAAAAACAAAAAAAACTTATTAGAGTAATGAACTCTAATTTATGTGATTTAACTTTTTGATTGAGGAAGTTTACTCTAATTAATTTAAATACTCCATATTGGGTTATGTCGGCAAAAATTATCCGCGCTAAAATTATGCACACTAAATTACGTAGATGTACAAAATATGTCAGTCCGTATAGTTTTGACGTCTCGCGCTGAATGTCAGTTAATGTTCACACTGACGACGATGCTGTCGACGGACGAGAGTTATGCGAACGGCTTTTTTTTCGATCTGATTGATTTTTCGTTTAGTGCGATTTCACGTGCGAGCGCGATTCTATTAAATCATTATTTGTACCTTTTTACTTAAAAAAGTATAATTTTCCACGGTCGAACATCTTTCATACTCCACACTATTTAAAGTGAACCTATATTACAATTTTTTACGCTAATTAAACTTTCCCTAAATTATAATAAATAAAAAATTAGAATCATTTACTCTATTTGATGTCATAGAGTCGAAATTTCGAGCGACCGAATTAGAGTAATTTACTCTAATTACGATTCGCGGTGTAGTTGTCAGTTTCCCACTTGTTTTCGCACATCTACTATCTCACCAGTAAATCAACGCCCGTTACACGCGCATGGACCGTGTCCTGTTTATCAAAACGTGTTAATACTATTGTACTGTACTATTCAAGTCGCCCGTACGGATTTTTGTAGACTCGACCCAAATCAACACAACGATTGACGGGAAATCGAGGAAATAATTTACGACACGAAATCGTACTTGTTGAAAACGATGGGTAGCTTATGAACTGCCAGCATCCTATAATCGGACGGTCACGAACGAACGATTGACGGGCCGAAGACTCTTTTAGTGCGCGTGGCGCCTTTCTTCTTTATTCATTGACAAGATCGAGCAGCCAAGATCTGACGGTCAAGAACGATTGCCGAGGGAGTACTTTGAAAGTTACCCGTTTGCTGACGTTAGCAGAGAGACAAAGCTACCCGTTTGCCGACGTAGGCCGAGGGGCAACGCTACCCGTTTGTTGACGTCGGCCGGGGGACACGCCGTTTACGGGTGCAGACGGACAGAAAGTCGGCCTATGATCGCGTATCGAGCACCTCTTTCATACCACGTCGGCCACCTAAGCCATCGGATGTCCTGGCCTCTTATCGTTGGGCCATTCACTTAGGCCGAGTTGGTGAGCTTTCTCGAGCAGTTCGGGCCCTACAGCCATTCACCCCTGCCCTGGATCTTCTTCCACTATTGAGGTCCTTCAAGCTCTCCACCCCCCTGCCGCTTCCCCTTTACCCCTTTCCATCCACACCTTTGAGCCTTCTGAGAGTTTTACTTTGGATCTTGAGGTTTTCATTAAGGCTTTTAGCTCTTCTCCTCACCTTTCAGCGGGGGGCCCCTCGGGCATAGTATATGAGTTGTTTCGCGATGTTTTGCCCCCTGAATCGGGTGCCCGGTTTAATTCTGTGTCCTCCATTGGACTACAGAATACAGGAAGCCTCTAGATAGTATTTAACTAAGCCACTTTAAGCCACGACCACTTCTGCCCAAGAAGGCAAACTGACAATTTGACTGCACCCCTTACAGCTTGGACTCCCCTGAGTCCGTAGCAAAAAGAATCACTGAAAACGGCCAACCAGCCGATAAGTTATGAGGCAGTAAAAATGCCAATTTGTACAAACTCTCAAAGGGAGAGGTGACTACCTACCAAAATTTTCTAAGTCCTGATTCTCTCTAATAACTCCTATCTACTGAAGTACGGACCAATCAGATTACTGTATCGTACACAAAAGTACTACTGCCGATGTACCTTTTGTACGGCCTATGTACGACAAGGCTATTAAGTGGACGCGTTTCCGCTTTTCACTCGTCCGTACGTTCCTCGGAATTCCTATGACCGAATGTCATCTCTCCACGTGTCTCCAGGTCATGCCACGTCACAAAACGCCAAAGTGACCACTCCGGGATTTCGGCGATGATGTGCGCCGTTGGATTTTATGCGAAACGCAATCTTAGCCGTAATAAATACTTGCGCGACATTTGTTCCGATGTCGAAATAAAATGCGTGGTATCCGTTTTGAATTAGCGTCGTACGACGTACTTTATAAAACTGAATCTATGTACGCCGTATATAGTTCTAGTTAAATGAATTTTATCCACTCGAACTAAATATATACCTATCACATACCATAGCACTTAGCATTGGTCCTAGTCTATTAGGAAAAAGCTGACCGCTACCGGTCAACTTGACGAATCGCAGGTACCGGGATCAAATCTCTGGTCCGTCAAGTATATTTTTAGTAACCTACTAAAAATAGCTGTCTGTTGAACTAAGGCAGCCATGGATCAACCTGTCTCTCTTACCTTCAGTGACTACAACAAGTATGGGAGCTAGAGAGCGGAGGTGGAGGCAGGCTGTCCGTCCTTTTTCTTTTCCTTTTATAAAAACATATTTAAACCTAGAAAATACTCTAGAAATCTATAAATTTCAACACTCCCTTTATTTTCTAGTCTAATTTTAATTTTTCTTTCAACCCGCATTTTTCCCGACAATATTTTAGTTTAGGAGAGGGCACAGGTTTGGTCATCATGTCAGCCACCATTTCTTCATCAGGTCTATACACAAGATTTAAAATTTTATTTTCAACTTTTTCTCTTACGAAGCTTAATCTTATGTCAGTATGTTTTGCTTTGAAATGGTGTTTTGGATTGGCTGCAATTGCAATTGCAGCTTGGTTATCGCAAAAGATTTCATGCACTCCCTCGTTCATAAATCCCAGTTCTTGTAACAATGATTTCACCCACATTAGTTCATTTACAGCAGAACAAGACGCCATATACTCAGCCTCCATAGTAGACTGAGCAACCACCTTTTGTTGCTTACTGTTCCAACAGCAAACACCTTCCCCCACATACAAAACATATCCAGAAGTGCATCTTCTCATAGGTGCATCCCCATAACTGGCGTCACTCCAAGTGGTGATATCAGTGTGCTCCCCTCCCAAATGCAACCATAATTCTCTGGTTCCAACCAGATATCTCATGACTCTTTTGGCTGCCTCCCAGTCTCTCTTCCGAGGATCATTAAGACTCCTACTGAGTACTCCAACTGCTGCCGCTATGTCCGGCCTGGTACAGTTCATAAAATAGATTAAGCTTCCTACGACCTGTCTATAAGGGATAGACTTCATGAACTCTCTCTCCTCTGGACTCATCTGATCGTCTAAGATCATCACTCCTCCTTTAACACTCCCATCACTTACTTTTTTCAAGTCCATGGGAGTGGTACAACTGTTAGCATTTTCCATCTGGAATTTCTCAAGCATATTACCTATTGCTTGTTTCTGAGTAAGTCTGGTAATCTTCTTCCCCCTATCTCTCTCCATTTGGATCCCCAAAATGTATTTTGCCTCCCCTAAATCCTTCATATCAAATCTGCCCCTAAGATCTTTCTTTAGCCTATTGATATTCTCCAAAGACTTACTTAACACAAGCAGATCATCCACATAAATTGCAATAAAAATGACACCATTCTCATCTTCAAACATATAGATAGAATGGTCAGAGCTGATCCGGATGTATCCCAGATCGGTGAGAAACTCATCTAGTTTCTTGTTCCACTGTCGGGGAGCCTGTTTCAGTCCATATAAGGACTTTATGAGCCTGCAGACTTTGCTCTCTTCTCCTTCTTCCACAAACCCCTCGGGTTGCCTCATAAAAATTTCTTCCTCTAACTCACCATTAAGAAAAGCAGTCTTAATGTCCATCTGGTGTATTTCCATGTCTTCCGCTGCGGCCAGACTAAGGAGAATCCTTACCGATGGGAACCAAACAACTGGAGCAAAGGTCTCCTCATAGTCAATCCCCTCTTTTTGGGTGAACCCTTTTGCTACCAATCCAGCTTTATACCTCTCAATTGTATTATCTGGGTTCAGTTTTAGTTTAAATACCCATTTACATCCAATAGGTTTTTTGTCTGGAGGGCAATCCGCTAGTTCCCAAGTATTTGCTTCCATGATAGAAGCCATCTCATCATTTATGGCTCTAATCCATCTTTCTTTCTTTGGACTATTCACTGCCTCTAAGTAAGACTGAGGCTCATGTGGGTGCGATAGCTTAGTTACCTTATGGGCAGCTTGTTTTTCCTGTATCCTTTTGCTGCTCCTCCTTCCTCCCTCAAACTCCGAAGCTGGAATGGATGGAAGTCTTGGATTTCTTCTCACTGTCTCATCGGCTCCCCTGTCCATGAAAACCGATTATTGTCCCGCTTCTTCTATCTCCTCGAAGTCCATTGGAGTATGTGAGGTTTCCGGTGAGTCTCCTGTATCTTCGATCTCCCCTGAATCTGTAATCACGGTTTCACTCATGTCCCTTTCGGGAACTACCAAATTCTCATCACTTTCGGACTCAAATCTGATCCTTATCTTCTTTGTATATTTGAAGGGGTCAAATGACTTCCCTTCATCCATGACAACTAATTGTTTGACCAGAATGATATCTTTCTTTGCTAAATCATAGACTCTATATCCCTTAACATCCTCATCATATCCCACAAAGTATCCGGGTTTTCGCTTAGCATCTAGTTTCCAATTTTTCCTATCCGTGTCAAGACTGTACACTTGGCTACCAAATACTTTAAGGTGTGAGATATCTGGTTTCCTTCCAACCCATCTCTCATAAGGTGTCACTCCCTTTACAGTTGAGGTAAGGACTCTATTCTTAATGTAGTTGGCACAGTTCATTGCTTCTGCCCAAAATCTCTTTCCTATTTTCTTGTCTGCCAACATACTGCGCACACTATCTCCTAGTGTTCGATTCAACCTCTCAGCTACCTCATTTTGTTCCGGGTTATATGGTACAGTTTTCTGGTGTTGCACTCCCTCATCTCTCAAATATTCCTCAAACTCGTTAGAGGTATATTCCCCCCCATTATCACTCCTTATCCTCTTAATGGGGGTTTCATGCAACATCTCACTCCAAGCTTTATATTATTTGAAGTAAGTTTATGCTTCAGACTTTGTTTTCAGAAAGTAGACTCTAGAGAATCTAGACCAATCATCAGTTATTGTCATCATAAACCTCTTTCCTCCAACCGAAGGTACTTTTGCAGGTCCCCAAATATTTGTGTGGACCAAATCTAACACTTTCTCACCTCTATATGTGGCGGCTTTGGGAAAGGGAAGTCTGTGAGCCTTACCTTGAGCACAACCACTACAATCATCCATCATTTCATTATCCTCAAACTGAATGCCATCTACTACCCTAAGCTTTTTCATTTCCCTCAACCTATCAAAATGCACATGCCCCAATCGCTTATGCCAAATCATCACCTTAGGAACACCAACATAATAAGCATTCTTCTTTTCATTACTCAGGTTAAGCCTAAACATTCCTTGGCTACCCTTATCTGCTGTGAAGTAAACTTCATTCCCATACTTAGCTGTAAAGACTCCCTTTCTGGTGAAAGTATCAAACTCTTTGTCATCTAACACAGGTGTAGAGACAAGATTTTTACTCAGCTGAGGAATGTAAAGTACATCTGAGAATGTAAGTATAGAAGTCTTACCCTCCACTAAGACTTTCAGATCTATTGATCCCACTAGATCTGTAGTAACCACTCTCCCATCCCCATACTCTATCTCTACAGTAGGAATCTTTCTTAGCTTAGTGAAGAGTTCTTTATCACGACATATATGCATGGATGCACCTGAGTCGATGATCCATCCTTCCCGTGGAGCTTCCCGAATTGCTCCAAGGGCACACTTCTGCCTCCGAGGGATCTCCTTCTCCTCCAGACTCTTGTCAAGAAGAAGCTCCCCATCCTCCTCAGAGGACTCATCCTCGGTTTCTCTTGACACTTTGTAACCACAAGTCCCTTTTTCTTTCCTCCGAAAGAACCTCCTCCATGGTTCTCTTAGAGCCTCAGCTCTGATAGCTTGACACAATCTGCAATAAAGTGTCCCGGCTTTTTGCAATAATGACAAAGACCCTTTGGGGGCCTCTGTCCCCCAGAATGATCTCTTTCCCCTCTATAAGGTTTCTTCGGGTCCTTCCCCCATCGGTCCCCTCCTACTGCTAGAGCTTGAATGCTCTTTCCTCCTCTCCTAATCTCCATTGTGTTTTCCTGCACAAGTATCATCCTGACTACTGTGTTCCATTTCCATGAAGTATCGGGCATTCCCTGTACTCGGTACACTATGTTTTTGAACTCATCTGGTAATTTCATGATAAGGGTGTTAACTTTCATTTTTATTGTACCTGTCCACCCGGCACTTTCCATTTCCATATACAAACAAGAAAGATCATTACAGTAATCAAACATCTTTCCTCCTTTGTAAGTGTAACTCAATAGCTTTTGCTCAGCCAACTGGAGCTCCTGAATAGTTCCAGCTCTATAAATCTCCACTAAACTCTCCCACAACTCCTCGGCCTTGTAAATGTGAAGATGAGGAGTGGCCAAACCTTGAGTGAGGTGCCTCAGAATGAAGTTCTTGGCAGCCATGTTTACATCCTCCCACATTTGAGTATCGTTCTCCACGGTCTTCACGGTCGCCGTTCCCGATACTGTGGCAATAGGAGTGAGGGGTGTCTCCTTCCCTTTTTCCTTTTCGGACACACTGCTGTCCCTATCATCTGCCTCCTCCGCTGAGGCAGCCCTTGTTGCATAAAACCTTACTCCCCGAAATCCTGGTGGAGTTCCCGAAGGTGGACGTTTCACTTGTCCACTGACGATACCCCAGTATCGTTTTTCACACAAAGCTCCCATCATCATGGCTTCCCAATAGATGAACCCAGCTCCATTGAAGGTGGGCACCCTAGAGGGTGGGCCCATAACCTGCAATTCTGTGTCCTCCATTGGACTACAGAATACATGAAGCCTCTAGATTGTATTTAACTAACCCACTTTAAGCCACGACCACTTCTGCCCAAGAAGGCAAACTGACAATTTGACTGCACCCCTGTGCAGCATGGACTCCCTTGAGTTCGTAGCAAAAAGAATCACTGAAAACGGCCAACCAGCCGATAAGTTATGAGGCAGTAAAAATGCCAATTTGTACAAACTCTCAAAGGGAGAGGAGACTACCTACCAAAATTTTCTAAGTCCTGATTCTCTCTAATAACTCCTATCTACTGAAGTACGGACCAATCAGATTACTGTATCGTACACAAAAGTACTATTGCCGATGTACCTTTTGTACGGCCTATGTACGACAAGGCTATTAAGTGGACGCGTGTCCGCTTTTCACTCGTCCGTACGTTCCTCGGAATTCCTATGACCGAATGTCATCTCTCCACGTGTCTCCAGGTCATGCCACGTCACAAAACGCCAAAGTGACCACTTCGGGATTTCGGCGATGATGTGCGCCGTTGGATTTTATGCGAAACGCAATCTTAGCCGTAATAAATACTTGCGCGACATTTATTCCGATGTCGAAATAAAATGCGTGGTATCCGTTTTGAATTAGCGTCGTACGACGTACTTTATAAAACTGAATCTATGTACGCCGTATACAGTTCTAGTTAAATGAATTTTATCCACTTGAACTACATATATCTATCACATACCATAGCTCTTAGCATTGGTCCTAGTCTATTAGGATAAAGCTGACCGCTACCGGTCAACTTGACGAACCGCAGGTACCCGGGATCAAATCTCTGGTCCGTCAAGTATACTTTTAGTAACCTACTAAAAATAGCTGTCTGTTGAACTAAGGCAGCCATGGATCAACCTGTCTCTCTTACCTTCAGTGACTACAACAAGTATGGGAGCTAGAGAGCGGAGGTGGAGGCAGGCTGTCAGTCCTTTTTCTTTTCCTTTTATAAAAACAAATTTAAACCTAGAAAATACTCTAGAAATCTATAAATTTCAACACCCGGGGATTCGAGGTGTTTTTTTCGAGTATGTTCCCTTATAGCTAGTGGGGATGTTCCCCCTCGGATTTGTGATCTTCTCACGGCGTCCCGCCTTGTGGCAATCGCCAAACCTAATTGTGGGATCCGCCCTATTGCCGTGGGAGAGGTTTTTTATAGATTGGTGGCTCGTGCGATATGTCTCCAGCTCCAACCGGCTTTCCATGATTATTTCTCTCCTCAATAGTTTGGAGTGGCCACGAGAGGGGGTTGTGAGGCCGTGGTCCATGGGATTCGGGCTTTGTTGGATGTACATCCGGAATGGTTGGTCCTTCAAGTCGACGTTTCCAATCATTTAATACAGTGGATCGGAACGTGATTTTTTCAGAGCTTATGGCGGCTCCATCTCTGATTGTCCAATTGTTCCCCTTTGTGAGGGCTTTCTATAATTTGACAAGCAGCCTTTCCTTCTCGGCCGATGGTGATATTATTCCTCTCTCCTCTGCTACTGGCACTCGCCAAAGTGACCCTCTTGGCGGACCTTTGTTCGCCCTTGCCCATTACTGGGCCCTTCGTGCCTCCGCAACCGCCTTCCCTTCTTGCCTTTTTCCTTCGGTTGCAGATGATACGCACATTATTGGGCCGAGAGAACAAGTCGTGTTGGCATATGATTTTTTCAGGGAACGTTTAGCCGAACTCAACCTTTCAGTTCAGCCGTCGAAGTGTGTTATTTGGTCTCCTCAGGATATTCCACTTTCGTTTACTACCCCTCCTGGTTTTCAAACCCCTTCTCCTCCCGATGGCATTCGTGTGCTTGGTTGCCCCCTTGGTTCAGATACTTTCGTGACCCAATTCCTTCATCATGCTTTACAAACAGATCTAGCCCAAGTGGACGACCTTCCTCACTTTCCCGATCCTTAAGTTGCTTTTGCTATGTTAACCAGGTGTTTTCCCCACCGCCCTTCCTACCTCACTCGTACTTCACCTCCCACCTCGACATTTCTCTCCTCTCTCTCGGCTTTTGACGATCGCCTCATGAACGTCCTCCACTCTCTGTTAGGTCGCGGGGCATTTGATCGCGAGTCTGGGCCATTGGCCCTCATTCAGGCATCCCTCCCTGTCTCTACCGGGGGGTTGGGTCTATTATCGACCGCTCGTGTTGCTCCAGCTGCCTATTTGGGAAGTTGGTGTCTTATTGCCTCTACTCTTGTTTCTCGTTTCTTGGATGGGGACACCCCCGTTCTAGCTACTGTTACCCCCCGGGTTTCAGCCGGTGTGTTCGCCTTCCAGCGATCTCTATTGGACGCGTCTCGTTCTCTTCCTCCCCATCCCCTTGTGGATGTGCAGATTTTCTCGACCCTTGTTACAAAATCTGTTGAGCGTGTCCAGGAATCGATTTCCGACCGGGTTGTCGCCACCATTAAATCCGAGCTTCTCACGGCGCTTCCCTCTGATTCTTCTCGTGCCTGTCTTCTCTCTTGTGGTGGACCTGGTTTTGGGTCTTGGCTTTTTGCCACACCTATTTTGTCCACTCTCAGATTCTCACCAGCTCAGTTCACCATTGTCCTTCGGTTTCGCCTCGGCCTCCCCCATCCTCCTCTACTTGGCTCTCTTGTTTGTGCATGTGGTCGTGTCTTGGGGTTTGATGGTGTCCATTTGCTTCGTTGCTCCCATGGGGGAGATTTGATCCAGGCGCACGACACTATTCGAGACACCGTTGCCACTATTGCTTCAGAAGGGGGCTTTTCTGTGCGTCGAGAGGTTTCTCATTTTATTCCCTCGCGTCGGATCGATGTTGTTTTGCTTGATGGTGCCCGTCGCATTTTCGGTGATATTGTTCTGGCGAACCCTACTTCAGCTAGAGTTGTTGGTTAGGCGGCTCGACATCTTGGGGTGGCAGCTTATGATGCTGCTAAGGCGAAGGAGAGTGATTATGCCCACCGGGACCCTATGGATGACTTTATCCCGATGGCGGTCGAGATCTTTGGTTGTTTGGGTGTTGCACTGGACGAGTTTCTCCGTACTTGTGCTCGACGTGCTTTCGAGCGTCGAGGACCTGGGAGCCCTCCTCCTTTGGTCCTTACTTCTTTTTACCGTCAACGCTTATCTGTGGCTCTACATTGAGTGCAGGCTTCTATTCTCCTCCGATCGACTGTTGCGGTTATGGATCGTCGCCGTGCTCCGGAACTCCCTCAACGTGCTTCCCCGGGCTGGGGGGACTTACGGGGTTGTTTTTCGTAGATATTTAATTGAGTTAGGGTTGGGGTTGGGGTTTGTATTTTTGTTTTTGTGAGTTGCCGTGCTTTTCATTTTGAGTTAGGGTGCTTATATTTTCCTTGTTGTTGCTTCCTTTTTTAGGGTGTGTTCTTGTCGCTCTTTTTGTTTTTTATTGTTGTTTTTCAGTGTTGGTCATGCCACCCCTTTTGTACCCCCAGACTCAGATGGTTTACCATCGTGCTTTTTAATTTATCCTGCAAGGTTTCAAACGGACGACCAAAGGTCTATAATCTTTATGTTGGCACACGGTTAATAAGCGGTTTGTCGTCCTATCTTATGCCGTCCATTCTCCATGGTTACACCGACACCGGCCGTACGCAGAAAATACGGACCGACAAAATTGCCGAGGAGTACGTAGAAAAAGGTGATTCCAGTTACGTTAGGTCAAGTTCGGCAGACGACCAACGTAAAAGATTTGTATGGTTACACTTTATGTGCCCTTTGTTGTGACGTAGATACGGTAGACGGAGAGGACAGGTGGACGTGCCAGCTTGGTTTGACATTTGCCATACGTACGTCATGCCTGCGGTAATGTACTGAATCTTGTAATTTTTGTAATGTACTTATTTGTTCAATACCAGAATTTTCGTCACGGGCAGTGCGAAAAGTTTTATGAAACTGGACCCGGAAATATGCGCTTTTGCATTGGAATTTCACCCGCATCCCCCCTGTCTTGTTGCCACGTCATACACTGATATGTAGAGTTGCAGACAAATGAAATGCAACGGACAATCCGAAAATACATAGCAATTTCCATCGTATTTAACTATTTATACACTTTTAGTTTTTATTTTTTAACTTTTTAGTTTTTTACCCTTCGTTTTGGTAGGAAATCGTACAGGTCGTAATTTATTTTGAGTAATCGTTCGTACGTTTGCGCAACAAAAGTGTGAAAAACCTAAAAGTAAAAACTGTACGGCTCCACGCCGCCAGTGCCAACAAGACAACAAAATATCATAGTTCAAAAGTAGGCGTTTTTATGGTAGGCCTTTGGTAGGCGCACAAAACTTGGCACTAAACTCGCGTAGAGTAGGCATATTGTATGGGTGTGAGTTGCGGACACTCTTGTACGATCGTACGAATATGACGTATGATCATAGTACAGCGCACGCCACCTGACGAATTTTTTTAGCGAACTGACGCGGCGTAGGATGACATTCCGCCGGAAAAAAAACCCCGGAAAAAAAAAAAAAAAAAACGCGGACGGGCAACCTGGTTGGTCAATTTGAGGCTTTATTTAGTGTGGCCTTCAAAATTGCAGACGCTAATATGACAAATTGTCCTATCGTAAGTTGTGTTATGGGCTTTTCATGTGATCTTCTTAAGATCGCTACTTTGATCAGCGACCGTCCGATCGTCTAAATCTGACGGTTGAAATAAAAAACACCTCAAAATTCACAGAAAAAATATTTTTTATCCGATTTTTTTTCAAAATTTAGACATGCCGTTTAATTCTCTATCGATCGATGTGCAACTCAACCCTCTTAACCTTTTTTTTCATTTTTCGATCAATACAATATGGGTCTTAAGGTCATATTGTATGTTTTGCATACAATAGGCATACTGTATGGGCGTACTTTCACCTACTTTTGAACTATGCAACAAATGAAACAAGATGGTACATTTTTGTCGTGTAGTTGTACTGCTTTTTTGGTGCAGGGTTTCCTGGAACTGCCCTTCAAATCAGAAATCATAACACTATTTTAATAAAAAATGGTCATCTCTTCCATGGTTTTCCTTCCCTCCCTTCCCTCCCTTCCCTCCCTTCCCTCCCTTCCTTCCCTTCCCTCCCTTCCTTCCCTTCACTCATCTCCTGATCATTGATATTTTCACTATTTCTCCGCTTTCTTACACCTTTTGTCCCCTCCCTTTTTCCTTTTTTTAAGTATTTTTTTTTTTTTCAAAAGGAAAGAGTATAATTTTCTTTTTTCTAAATTATCTTTTCTTTTTCCCCTCTATGTTTCCTGAGTATTTCGGGAAACGCTATATCTTCGCAGTCGGTTTGCTTTTTTCCTTCTCTATTACTTTATTATGTTATTCTGTCCTGTATATGGCTGCCACGTGGCATGTATTTTTGACCAGTGTCACTCCATGGTCACAGGCGGGTGACACTGTTCTTTTAGGATGCCACGTGGCAGTTTTTTCCATGACGGCTTATCTACTCTCCTGGTTTCCAAGCATGGTGCTGACGTGGACCACAGCTCTAGTTTTTTCCATGCCATGTGAGTGTGCCCTCTCCCTCTCCCTCTCCTCTCCTCTCCCTCTTCCTCTCTTGCTCTCTCCCTCCCTCTCCCTCTCCTCTCCTCTCCCTCTTCCTCTCTTGCTCTCTCCCTCCCTCTCCCTCTCCCCCCCACTCCCCCTCCTCTTTATTTTCCCTTATTTAAATCCTTTGGTTTCAATTACATTTTTTCTTATTTTCAAATGCATTTTGGTAAATGTTTATTTGTTAATTGGAAGTCCTCTCCCTTTTTTTTTTTTTTTACAGTTTGAGACATTATTTATTTTATTAACTTAAAAGGTTGGATTATGTCTTTTTTTTTTTTTCAATTCAAAAAGCTTTAGTCTTCTAGATGTCCAGACTCTTTAAAATTATCAAAAATGATGAGTTTTATTCTCCTAAAAAACATGAAGGAAAATGGGTTGTTGGTCCACACTATTTTTTGAGTGAGGGTAGAAATTGGTGTGTTATAAAGGGCCAAACTTCTTAAAAATGAGAGTCATTTGTGTCACATTAACCTTCAAAAAATAACTTTTGTAATAAAAACCACTGGGTTGGCATATTGAAAGAGTACACAATGTATCGTTATTAGCGTGAATGACAATATATCGTTACCCTTTAATTTTACCCCTCGAACCTACAATAGTGTTGACGACAATTATCGTTTTTTTTACGCTATTTTTTTAAAGGGTCAATAGGAATTGAATCAGACTTAAATAACTATAATGTAAACCTCACATTAATAGTTTGTTAACTCTCAAAACGATTCGCGGGGAAGTGTCGTGTTACTGTAGTCCACAGTAATTATGGTGGGCACGCTGATTTCAATGAAATTTTATTCTTGGAGTGGTTATTTGTGCTCAATATTTTATTTAAATCAGAAATGTGTGGCCTTTAATCTCCTTTACAGCCAAATTTAAAGAGGATGTCAGGAAGTAGTCGTGACCCTTGCCCATTTCATGTTACGATGATGTTTTATTATTTTCTTTAATAGTTTTTTGTATTCCTCAAGTATTTTCTAAAATAGAGTGGATTGTTGGGATTTTCTTGCAGATGTTTGGCTGACTACCTTGGTCGGAAAAAAACAAAGGTATCATGAAGTAATCGTGGGAAACGGAAAAACCTTAGCCTTCAATATTTTAATGAATTCGATGAAAACTGCTATTACGGGTGGACAGGTGGCAGGAGCCATAGTCATAGGATTGAGCGCTATTTCAATCTTATATTTTAGACAAAAAGGGTAAAATTATCTCCGTGTACCTAGTCTTCGTGCACTCCGTCGTTTTAAGGAGTTTTTCCAACCAATGTAAAGGAGTTTCTTTGGGGTGGCACTTTTTCAACTTCAATTACCGTGTATATGTATAGCAGAGCGAGCTTTATATGTTTTTCAACTTCGGTTATCGAGCATAATGGAAATCAACAAGGATTTTCCTCATGTATCTGTCGTAACCATTTTGAGTGGAAATTAGTGTGGATGGGAAGTTGGTGTATACAGAGTAAGGTTAGGTTTCTGGTTTTGGTATAATGCGGTTAGTTTTTGTATGTAAGGCAACTTTTTTTGCAAGGCCTAAAGTACGGAGAGGAAGGTACTAAAGAAAGTGCCTAAGGCTAGAAAGCAATCTGCTTTATCTTACCCCTTTAAGCGTAATTTTACCTGTTTCTCGATGTTGTTTTGTACCATTTTTTTTAATTTACGAGGTTGCGCTTCTGGATGAGTTTTGTCGAACAATTAGGATTCATTTTTTTGGTACTAAATGAGATTGGGAAAGAGGCAAAATGCGGAACTTTATTGTGGATGGAAGTTATTGGCTATATAGTTGCCCATCTTGTGCTGATTGGAATAAGAAGATATATTAGTGAATTGGTATTAGTAATTAAAAATTAGTATTGATATTTTAGTCTTGTAGTATATGTTGTCACAAAAAGAGAACTGGGAAACTACAATGCCCATCACTTGTGTTAGACATGGCACTAAAACTTCGTTAACTCAATTATCAACTGTGGGGTCTTTTATTCGAGGGGTTAATAATCGAAAGGAGACTCTCTCACCTTATGTTAGTAAGAGCTAATAATAGTCAATGTGGTATGAAGTTACTTCTGTACACAAGTCAAGAATCGGCATGAAACGAAAATTAAAAAAAAGAGACGCTGTTGTGCTCTTAGTAAATACCATTCATCCCGTGCTTAAAAGTCAATATTAGTCATGTTTGTCGATGTACATGAACCACATAGACTGGATTCAGTTGCCAATTTTGTCTTCGTGCAAATAACAAGAGTCCATACAAAATTGGGTTTAGTCAATTATAGGTCGTCTTCCTATCCTCATGGGAAAGACATTGCTTATTGACGTGTGGGTTGTGACTCTAGATTTGCTTAAGTCTCAAACCAGCTTATCATGAATTTCGCAGCCACAATAGTAGGTGTGCACGCAAGTATATGATTTATGGCTTATTGATGAAACCGATCAATCCCATTGCATCATGTTAGCTACAGTACACTCCAAATAGGCATGAGGTCATTCATCAACGAACCCCACTACAAGACAGTGGAAATACTATTTTTTCACTCTAATAGCAATGGGCGGTGAACCGTATTGAGCCACGGCAGCACCTACGTGTCTGGGATTGGTTGGTTCTCAAAGGCAGAACGATCCTGTGCACGATACCGTACATTCAAGTGCATGCCAGCTGGAGCCTGGGACTGCAGTCTGATAACTGCAGCGCCGTACACATTTGGAGAGTCTTGATTTTTGAACTTATAAATGACGTCAGCCTTGCGCAACATCCATGTCAAATGTGATGTCCATCCACTCATGATCATGCGCGTTCAAAAAAATGGTACAGAACAGAATCTTAACCCGATTTTGACTTTTTCCAGATTCTATGTCCATTTTAGCGTACGGTATATCAGATTTGTGGTACTTTCTGGGCATGTCATCATTTCGCGTTTCGGCACTTCTCATTTGCGTGTGCACACTGCAGCGCGGAAGTCATTTTCGATATGTAACTTGAATGCTTTTATGTCCATTCATAGTTTGTTTGCCATGGTGAATCGGTGACCCATACAGCCATACGATAAGTGCGGACGATAACACTAGTGCGGAAAATTGCGTCAACAATGTTATAAAATATAAATGCTCTGTGCGTAATATACGCGTGTTTGAACTTTCTGTGCGGCTCTACAGTGAATATAATATATTGACGAATAGTAACGGGATGATGGTCTCATCATCCGCACTTTTGAATTGATTGATACGATTTACACGTGTTACAAGCAGTTCTATGTGACCGGTTCGTTGAATGTCTCCGCAGTGGACTCCCCTTGTGGAAAGTTCGGGTGTACAGAAAATCAACGACAAATCGTATTTTATTTTGTTTGAAGTCGCTTTGGCGAACAGAAATACTGAAATAGGACAAAAGGTGTGATGAGCGAAAACAATTTGGCAACTCTGTATACCGTTTCATACGCTAAATTTCCGTATTATACGCGGACCATAACGGGGAGTAACAATAAGCCTACTCAATTGTTTCTGCACCTGTAAACTTATGATACGGACAGGCGGCGTGTAGGAGGAGCCAGGAGCAGATCCTCTGCATAAAACTGCTCCTTGCTGCAGTTCTGCAGTATAGCGTTGCTTGTCTCTTGTTTGTAGTTTATTTTTGGTTATTGCCTTGCAGTGCACTTCAAATTGAGTTTACTAATAGATTAGCAGAGCTTCTATTGTGTGAGTATTTTCGTGTGGAGCTAATTCCTTAGAGTAGAACGTTATTAGGTTACCATCTCTTTCTCTCGTTTTTCTCTTTTTTCATCTTCGTGAGAACACCTCTGCTACAAGAGAGAAGAAGATCTTTTGATTTTTTTTTAGCAGTGATTCAGTATGATTAAACTTTTTAGTGTTAAACAGAAACAGAAGGATGCTGCAGAAAGCGCTAACGGAAGAGGATTTGTAAAAAAGCAATCACCTGGAGAGCTTCGGGTTCAGAAAGGTGAGGCAATTGAATATATGCATGAGTAAGAAATTTGAGAAATAAATTGCGATTGCAAGTGAAAATTTGATTTTCTTTTTTGCTTCTTAATTGTGATGTCGTGTTTTTTTGTTCTGCAGATATTAGTGAGTTGAATTTGGCAAAGACAACTGAAATTGCGTTTCCGAAAGGGGCTGACAATTTGCTGGATTTTGAGATAACTATCCGGCCAGATGAAGGCTATTACACGTAAAGAACAACCTTTTCATTTGATTATTTTGTCGGCCTGTTTATGGATGTGTTGTTGTTGGTTTTCTACATTGCTACAATGTAAACCTTACTGCTCAATACTTTTGTCTGTATCTTTTGATTTTATTTGATTTGTGATTGATTCTCGCCAGAGTTACTTTCCTGTGTCTTATTCATTTAGTATTGGCTGTGTGGAAAAAAAAATAGGGGGGGCACGTTTGTCTTCACTTTTCAAATCCCTCAGGTCTACCCTCACGAGGCACCGAAGGTGAAGTGCAAGACAAAGGTAAGACGATGTACAAAGTTTGCCAAACAATGATATTGAAATCAGCTGCCTTCTCTGCAAATGTTATGCTTCACTCAAGGTTTTTGACATTTGCTGCAAGTTTTTTATTTGAACATTTTTACTTGTTGCTTGAAATCATTCGCAAATACGATTGGAGATAAATACTTTTGCAAATATAGTAGCATCATTTTGTAGAACATTCGTGTGCCTGATAGGGTAGGTACACATATTCGGTTTGTGGTGTTACTGGTCAGTAATTGCAATTTTAATTGCAATCATCTATGTGGAATTAGGAGTTACCTATTTTGCTTACCCTAGTCGCAAAGTCATGAGAGATATACCTGCACTAATGCCTCCTTTGGCTTGATCCTGACAGGTCTATCATCCTAACATAGACTTGGACGGTAATGTTTGCTTAAACATTTTGCGGGAGGACTGGAAGCCTGTTCTCAGTGTTAATTCCATCATCTATGGCCTTCAGTATCTATTCCTTGTAAGTTTTATCTATAAGGGACGGTCATTGTCTTTGCTGAAAGTTATTGTTACCCCTTGTGCATTTTGCAGTTTCACCTTCTTTAAGGTTTGTGTACTTTTCTGATTGGCTGACCGCCTCACCTCCCCTGCCCTACCTTCTCCCTCGCCCTCCCTCCTCCTCCCCCTCTTCTCTCTCTCCTCTCTCTCCCTCTCCCTCTGCCGCTCGACTTAAAGCACACCATTTGGCATTTCATAGAACTGAAAGCTACAACAGACTTCAGAAACTTCTCATCCCGGCTCCTTCTGGCTGTTTATTAGTGTGTATCTCTGCGGTTGGTCATCCGCTATTTGTTTTTTATTTTGGCAATGGATAGGTTCTTGGTCCAGTCCAACTTTGTATGCAGCTTCAAGATTTGATCAAGTTTGCAGATTTTTTCTGCACCGTGGTTCTCTTTAAGCAAGTGTTGTTTCGGAAATGTTACTTTCTTTTGTTTAGAGTTATACTGTTAAGTAAGTTTGTTTATCATTTGCGATTCTTTGTAAGAAAGTGCCTTAGTCAAAAAGTTACTTTATTTGGTTAAGAGTCCCATTGTTGAGTTTGTTTATAATTTGCAATTCTTTGTAAGCGGGTGCATTTTTAGAAATATTACGTTCTTTTGTTTGAGTCCCGTTGTCAAGTCTATGTATCAATTGCAGTTATTTGTAATGGAGGTGACTAATCTAATGCTTTCCTTTTTTGCAGGACCCCAATCCTGATGACCCTCTTAATCACGAAGCTGCCGAGGTTTTAAGAGACAACCCCCGGCAGTTTGAATCGAATGTTCGAAAGTCTATGGCTGGTGGTTATGTGGGAGGACATCATTTTGCTAGGTGCATCAACGTGTAATATGGTTTGTGAATTCTTATTGATCTGTTAGGTTTATCGGTAATCCCGAGGATGAATGCAATTTTTTCCTTCCATGTAGAGGGTAATGCAGAATATTACTTCGTGTCATTTCTCATCTTCGATATTTCGCTGATAGGAGATAATCAGAAATGGCGTATATGTTCTCAGTTGTAACGTGGTAATTGCTGGTGGGCAACTTAGTTTTTCTGTCGGTTATAATGTTACACAATCAGACAGACACCACTTATTATGTTCACTTGTAATCTTAGGTTTTGTCACCATGATAGAGAAGCTAGAAGTGTGTCTATTGTTTTCCAGTAGGAATGTAGAAAACAGGGGTTTACACAACAGGGGTTTTAGACATGTTTTAGTGTCACTTTTGTGCCACACTTAATCACGGAAGGATACATTCCTGTTTATATTAAGTAGGCGGTTCCAGTTCTCTCCTGACCAGAGTGCACCAAGGATTTGGGGGGGGTGGAATTGTTTGTTGGTAGGTTTCTAGGACAGTCCTTGCAGTGTTACGCAAGTCACACTTGTTCCTTGAAGCGATTGCTTCCCATTAATCACAAGAAGAGAGAGATTTCTAAACACGTTTCTATTTTAATACACATGGGTGAGTATAGAGAATACTGTTTTTCTTGTTTTACGTGTTTTACTTGAGATCCCAGTTCTAATGTTCAATCAGTGTTATTCTGCAAGTTGTGGACAAAAGAAAGTTAAAATTGCAGATAATTTTGGTTTGTTTCGTGATTTACGACTCTGTTTGAATCTTATGTTTGATAGACTTGTTTCCTTTTGGAATGAATTATTCTTTTCGGATGACAGATATTCTCAGTTTCGCAGGGAACAGTATTTCCAGATTCAAAAATTGCAATTTCAACCTCACTGTGATGTTTGTTGTGTGGAAGGGATCTTGTTTTGTCGTTTCTTGGTTCTTCAAATAGTGATGAATGGCGAGGAATTTCTCAACGATTTGAATTTAAACACCCATTGTAATTATTGTGTGAGAATGAATGCCAGATGTGATGTTTTGTATGAGTTCAAGGTCTGGAATAGAGGAGTGTCTTTTTTTTTCCTGGTTAAAAACAGAAGACAATAAAAGACGCAAAGTTGTCCTTTATAGTGTGGAATATCTGAGTAAATAGGTAATAAAGTATACAAGTTTGGGAAGTAGAAAAAATAGTTTGTTATTTTATCGATGAGCTCAGAAAAAAGTCTAAAAGAAGCCAAAAGTTATTCTGTAAGAGAGCCAATATGTGCCTTTGCTTCAAATTTGGTTTCAGTGCGTTATTGGATTTCTTTGATTCAATATTATATTGAGGGGGGGAGGGGG
>JBBHKE010003452.1:0-57746 GCA_037447655.1 Zygnema cylindricum
GGAGGGGAAGGGGGAGGGGGAGGGGGAGGGAGAGAGGGGGGGAAAGGGAGAGGGAGGGGGAGGGTGAGGGGGAGGGGGAGCTATGGACAAAACCTATGTGGAATGTAAAATTAAGTCGGTTCTTACATAACGTTGATCAACATGGCTAAAATTACTCTACCTTTCATTTTTAGAGTTGATAACACTCTAATTCGTTCACTAGTTTTTTAGCCTAAAATCAAGCGTTGGCAATACTATTTGAAGGGTTAGAATACAAATCTGCCCTGTTCTCAATCCTATGTATTATAATTTCACGCTAACACTAATTAAGACTTACAGCTAACAATGATGGGCAGTGTACCCTCGAAGCAGAAGCGTGATTTGTAAGTAGTGTGGCTAAGGAGAATATAAATATCCACATTTTTTGCAAATACACTTAACTTTACGGATTTCATGAAGTTTAGAGTGATTAAAACAGAGAAAAGGTAATTTTTATTTCAAAAAGTGTGATTGAAAAAACCATCAAAGTACAAAGGGTTTCAAAAAAGTGAAAAAAACGTTTAATGCTAAAAAATAGCCAAAGTAAACTAAGGGAAAGAAAACATGTGAAGACACCAAATCTAGCTAGACAAATAGCCAAAACCAAGGAAATTTACTAAAGATTACACTATACAAATTGACTACACAACCCTAACAAACTAAACTCCACACCTGCGAAGGTCGTGGATGTGGATTGGATCCCTTGGCGGATGATCCCGCGAAGATCGTGGATGTGGATTGGATCCCTTGGCGGAAGATCTGGGAGGCCACGCCTGGCATCGGCCACCGTGCTCCGCCGTATAAGGGTTGTGGCTTGCGCTCGGGCTGCAGCTGCAACAGAGTATTATAAACTGTGAGGACTGAGTCGTCGTTTGTTATTATGAGCACTTCAATACCCGTACAGGTGTTCCAGTTGTAGTTTCCAGACGTGTGACGTCTTTACCGTACCATGAATTGAACTTTGAAATATACAACTAATCGTTATTAGTGTTAAAGTTATTCTTGCCACTTAAAACATATTTACTTCATGCACACTTGTCGGCTTGCTAAACAGAGACAGCCAATCGTAAGGTGAGAATCTTACCTTCCAATAGCAACCATCGGATTGACAATCCGACAGGTGTGCACGAAGAAGTGATGATTTAAGCGGCAAAAAAAAAATGTTATTAACGACTACAATATAGTATGGGATTTGAACAAGCCCCCATACAAGTGTGGGACCTTCGGCACCTCTTCTGATCAGGTATGATAAATATAAATTTGTGTTTAGGGTTGTTTTTTTAATTAAAATAAAAAACAAAAACAGATAAAATAAACCCTAAACGTACGGTCACGCGCAGATTACGGGCGACGTAGACGCCTTTAGCACCCCTGCGGGGCCAAAAAGTTGGAAGATTCAGTACACAACTGTAGCGGTGTGGGGTTATGCAATGTGAATCGCTTTTAGTGTTAGGATACGTCCCCATGTAATTGGTACTTTGATAAAGTATTTTGGATTGTTGTGAAGATTCTCCGTACTACTTTGAAGAGCGTCCTTATGTGCGAAAATGAAATCGGAACTTTGACATGTGACGGTTGTAGATGTAGTAACTTGTGACGATTGAAGCTTACTACGAAACTTCCGACGATTAGTGACGCCAACAAAAACAGCGACTGTGGTAGACGTCTAGATTTTTGTGAAATTGTAGATGTTTCGGGTTTGGTGACATCTTGACGTCATACTCACTTGTGACAACGTCGACGTCATTGATTCAATAACTTTTCGCCATGGTTTCGCGATTTCGTTTTTTTCTCGATTTGCCATAAAAAAAAACCTAAAAATTGTCAAAATTAATATTTTTTAAATATCTTTCATTTTATACCAATATTGTCGTCTCTCATTCTAAAAAGTGTGAGATGAAAGTGATGGTGTGAGAGGGAGAGGGGAGAGGCGACGACGGCGCAAAATTTTGCAATCGACCCCATGAATGAAAGTGGAGGTCTGAGGACCCTGCAATTTTTTTTCGGTACATGTGTGTGACGAGCACTGAGAAAAATAACAAGGACTCTCCCTCGTCCTAAAATTTTCCCACTCTTGTGGCGCATGCGTGGGTCGTTTTTCATTCGTTGTTTGGGCGGTACTTAAACCAAAATCACCCCCTCGAGGTGATTTTGTATGAAGTTTTTTTTGGGCTGGATTCTCTTGCCCAGGGGTCGAAAAGGGGAAAACGCCAAAATGCGTTCACATTAAAAGGATCGAGTCCAATCGGAATGCGCAAAAAAATTGACAAATTACACAATGCGGAAGCAAATTTAACTTAAATCAATTATCAACCAGCTCACATACATTAAATTCTCATGAAGATAGATAGAGACATTACACAATTCAGAAGAGGAATTCACATTAATTCTCGTACATTAATTCTACAATAATTTCTCCTTAATTTCTCCTTAGTTGTATCTAAGTCCCTCACTGGCAAACATTTTAACTTAGTCGCCAAATTACATCCAGAAATCTAATTCTAGAAGCGTCACATGTACTTGGACGCAAAATAGAGTACGACGAAAAAATGAAACTACGCGAAACGAAACATCTAGAAGTACAGTATTCAAAGTAGGACGTAATCTACACGAAACGAAATTGTTATACGTACTACGCACGAACCGAAATTATTAGAAGTCCTGTACTCAAACGAAATAGACCAAAGCGTTCACACTTGATCAAACGAAACCAAAAGTACAAAACAAAATACACGACGTGACGCGCGACAAAACTGACCCATACTAAAAAACAAACCAAAATCCCACATTGCAATCCTTACACACATGACGACAAACACGCAGTACATCCAAAGTATGAATAAACGTTCACTCTACTTTGGTAAAAATGATTTTCTAGTCCGTCTAAAGTGTTTGTCAAAGCTCCCTGAATTTTAGGGCAAAAAGACTGAGAAAAGTAGATACTTCAATACATGGGGACGTACCCTTAATGTTTTTTTAGCCGCTTAAAACACATTTTTTTATTTCTCCATACAGACTTGTCCGATTTACGGTTGGAGACGACCAATCGAAGGGTGAGAACCTGGTCTTTCAATCGAAACCGCTGGATTTTCAATCCGACAAATCTGCACACAGAAAGGAAATGTTTTGAGTGGCCAAATAGGCAATAAGGTTAAAAGCGATTCACGGTGTACTGTGTCTCGCATTGGTTCCCCCTTCACATCGTCTTAGGTCGTACCGTATCATTTTGTACCATGTCGTACCATACCCTACCGTATTACACCGCGAATCGTTATTAGTGTCATAGTTTAAATAGTGTTGAACAAAATTTACCGTAATCGATGCTAATTAATAATTTTTTTTTTTAAATAAACGTGTATTCTAATTTCAGCATTTTGCTAATTTGGGAATAGCAAAAATGGAATATTCGCCATAATATACAATAATATATGTACTCGTACAAAATAACAGAAATTGTACGCCGTCGTGAAATTTAAACATCCGTACTTGTCACACTAGTTTACGTGTTACACTAATCCCGTTTTTATAGCGCACGTTTTTATGCGTGCGCGTCTAATTTAATTAATTTTCGGAAATTTTTCACTTGAAAAGGTACATTTATTTACGGTTTGACATAGACCGTACGCCACACTATTTAAATATTATTATACTTTCATTCTTTACGCTATTTTGTGCGGTACCTTAACTAACATCAAGGAAAAATTAAAATCATGTATCCTATTTGAGGAAAAAAATCAAAATTTTAAGAACCCATATTAGCATTGAAGTCCCATGCGTATAACACGCACGGGTGTAACTAACGATTACTACGTAAAGTGCGCATCAAACGATTTCGGAATTTTTAAAATTAATACTTTATTTTGACGTTCAAATTTCAAATTTTTGAAATATTAAATACCTTAAAAAACTGAAAGTGCGACGAACTAGCGGCGAGGCAGGCTCGTCGCTGTACGAACGAGCATCACTGTACCAGCGACCAGACTGCCTCGTCCTTGAACCAGTGACCAGATTGCCTGGTTTAGCAACCAGGCATAGCAATTAGGCAGTCTGACGGTTTAGCAACCAGGCATAGCAATTAGGCAGTCTGACTGCCTACAGCGCCTACCTGCACTGACTGTGGTTTAGCAACCAGGCATAGCAATTAGGCAGTCTGACTGCCTGCACCGACCAGACTATCTGGTTGCTAAACCAGGGACCAGACTGCCTCGTCGTTGGTACAACATGTCCTTGTTAAATAATGTCCAGAGCAAAAAAAAACATGTCCACAATCAAAAAAGACAAAGTTCACATTGAAACAAAAAAAGAACAAACTTTGTATTAATTTGGTGGATATAGTCTAATTTTCATATTAAAAATATGTCAACTCATTGCAGGCCGTGAATATGTATACATCACCCCTATCCCTCTTTACTCCAAATCTATGTCAAACATGTCTTCATCAAACTCTTCTTCTCCTACCTCCCCTTCCTCTTCCTCCCATGCTACCATTTCCTCTTCATAACTAACATCCCTGGTGCTTTGTAATAATCTGAGATTGCTAAAGACCCAAACCAAATCATTAGCTCTTTTAGCTGTCAATTCGTTCCTTTTCTTAGAGTGAATATGGTCGTAGGTTGACCAATTCCTCTCACATGAGCTGGCAATTGTGCACTGGGCAAGGATCATAATTGCTACTTTTTTGTAAGATAGGGGTGACAGCCCCAAACTGCTGCCACCACTTCCAGCATGGCATTTGCTTAGCACACGTCTTTGTCACCTCCCTCCCAAATATGCCCTCTGAACCTTTATACTTAGACAACTCATTGTAGGCAGCAGCCTTGTCCTCCACATTTAGTAACATCTTATCAAGCATTATTTGAAAACCTTCCATTACTTTCACATTTGAAAGTTGACCATAGTCATCACTTTGGTACTCAGGATCGAGTACAAAGTCGGCAGCATATATGGATCGGTGTGCCATCTCCCATCTTGCGATGAAAGACACCTTCAGCTCCTCCAAAATCTGCATGCCTTCATACTTTCGCGCTCCTCCATTGTCAGATAACTTCACCAAGAAGTCACCAATACTGTAAAAACCATGAAAAACCTTCCCCACATTTGGGCTCCCTTTGTCGCACTCCCTCATCATCCGCACCACAAGTTGTGAAACTGTCACAGCCTCAGTCACTCTCGTCCAAAACTCCGGGTACAAGATGAGGCCTTTAATCTTAGCACCCCGTGACTTGTATGTAGACTTGCTTAACCAGTGCTTGTAAGCATCATGTAACATCAAGGTCTCCAAGCTATCCTTCACCTTTAAAAACCTCGGTAGCATGATAAAATTTGTTGCAAACCTGGTCTCTCCAGGTTTCAAAAGCCTAAGTTCTGAAATTTTGTGGAACAAAGTTGTAGTAATATGATGATTCGTGATAAATTTCAACACCTATTTTGCTTCTCAGACAGGTGTTGAAATAAATGACAACTTACCCCAATCGTGTAACATTAGGTCCAATACGTGGGCAGAACATGACGTCCACGTGATGGAAGGATACTTTCCCATGAGCAACGAGGCGGCAGCCTTGTTCACAAGAGCAGAATCTGTCACAACTTGCACCACATCCTCCACCCCTACTGCAAGAACGCCTTTCTCTAACACTTGACAAACGTATTTGGCATCCTTGGTTTGCCCTCTAGTGTCTTCAGCCATGAGAAACATATCTCCTTTAGGGGTGACTGCGAGAATGTTCAGAAGAGGCGTGTCCTCAACGGGTTTCCAACCGTCTAATGTGATGGAGGCACCGGTAATTTTCATGGTCTCTAGGTAGCTTGCTAAATCGTCAGTGACCGTTGCTTACGTCTCAGACAGAAGTCGATTTCTCATGGTATTTCGGTGAGGTAACTTGTAAGACGACCCTATCTCCCCGATCTTCTTCACTGCTGCCTTAAAATATTGGTCTTCTAATAGTCGAAATGGCAAGCCATAGGCAAATAAAGCCTTTGCCCATGCTGCATCCACCTCCTTCTTGTTATGCCTATTAAATATATTTGTTATTTTCAACTGAACACCTTGTGCCTTGCTATTTTGGCTTGATCTAGGACATTTAGTGAGTTCATCCAAATCGGATATGACACGTTTCTGAGAGCCATGAGAAGATTTTGTGGTTTCATATGTGTTTAACTCCGCCTTCACCTCATTGGGACATAGAATGCAAGCTCTAATGCCGCCATTTTGAACATTTCCAAGCAGGTGGTTTCTAATTCTAGTTGCTTGACCATTGTATTCGAAATTGCAGTATAGACAGATACATATTCTGTTATTCCCAAGCAGCTCTCCGTCTGGAGCCTTGACATGCTCCCACTCGATTCCTCGTGCCTAGGCATGGATGCTTCTGGCAAAGTTCTTGGAACCTTGAAGGGTGGCTTCAATGACAGACTAAATGGAGGAATTTATGGCGTCTCCAATGGCGGCTTCTTTATGAAGGAGTGGAGGAAAATTTGCGCGCGAAAATGAAGCAACGTCTCTTTTTTTTTAAATGTCCGTACAATTTTCCGTACAATTTGAGACGTACGAATTTTACGAAATTTACAAAACTACACTGTCGATCGTATTTAGCGTGTAGAAATTGTTAGAGTAAAGAAAAAATTAGCGTCATTAATTCTAATTCAGTGCCAGGAGACGTGGCAAATTATGGTCCACGTCCTTAAATAGCGTCATTTATTCTATTTAAGGTTCAAGGGTCAAAATTTAGGGGCCCCGAATTAGTGTTCAACACGCTAAATACGATCGACGGTGTAGCGAATACTACGTAGTTTTCGAAAAAAAATCCAAATCCGTACGAATTGGACTTCTATGCAAAATAGTGACTTTGACACTAATAACGATTCGCGGTGTACCGTACCATACCATACCATACCGTAACTTACCGTACCATACCATACCGTACGGTACCATCTCGTACCATACCATACAGTACCGTACCGTACTGTTCCGTACTCATTCGTACCGTTTCCTGACTTCCCTCTCTTTTGTGGCCGTTCAAGTTTTGTGGTTCCATGTCTTCTTAATTTTCTTGAACCTTTTTCAAAGCTTCCGCCATGGTCATCCGTCCAAGCTGCAAAAATAAACCAGACGTTTCAGCTGCTGACGTGGCAGCATTTCTCACAAACATTTCACAGATGTCGTCCTCTTCTTCGTTACCTCCTCCTCCCTCGCCTCGTGCCCTAACCCTAATTCCTCACAGGATCAGTCCTTCGCAAGCCCTAAGTTCTCGTCAAAAACGGACCGGAAATAGCGAAGAAGAAACAGACCATGGTTCCGTACCTTCTATTTTGATCTGTCTCCTTTCTTTCTCCTCCCCACTTCCCTTTCTCTCCTCTTCTCCCCCCTCTCTTTTGTCCCTCTCTTCTCTCGGCACCACTCCGCTGTCATCTCTTCCTTCATTTTCTCTCTCTTGCTCTCCCTCTCTCCCCTCTCTTGCTCTCTACCTCTCTCTCCCTCCCCCTCCCCCAATTACCGTCAACACTACATTTGTATTTTAAAGCGTCTAATGCCCTTTTCTGGTATTTATTTTTGAACGTTTTTAAAATCACACCTATCAATGTATGAAATGTGTGGTTGTCGTGCAATTTACCTTGCCTCAAGTTAGTGTGGATGGCCTTAACTATGTGGATGGGAAAATAATTCGATAAATGTCAAGTCTTGTACAAAAATTGAAGGTATTATGTATTTGTTTGTTTTCCTCTAAAAATTGTTCGTTTTAGTTAATTTGTTTTTTAATTCCTTAACTGTTGCCACATTATTTTTAGTGTATGTTCTAAGCCGACACCTATAAATGCACCGAGGATAGCTATCAGCGTCATGGAATAAGTAATAAGACTGTTTAGTGGTAATATCTATATTTTCATGCGAATGATGTGAACCACAGGTTAAGAAAAAAACAATCATTTTTTGTTCGAAGGACAAAAGGAACCAGGCCCAAATTAGTATTACAAAAGCTAAGCAGTTCGCAGTGTAGTTTTGTCCATAGTGTCTGTTTGTGTGAAAGTTTTGGTTTTTACATGGCCTCTTTTAGTTCTCATATTTACTTTTGTAATTACTGTGGTTTGGTCTCAATGGAAAGTTGAGAAATTTGTTTAGGCCAAACTAATGACTTTGTTTTGACGGTCTCATTCGATTCACATTTTCTCTTCTGGGGTTTTATTCTTTTTTTGGATTGATTCTGTTCCACACTATTTTAGACAATGGACAAATACTTGTTCATCTTATGCTTTTCAGCTTTATCCTATCCAATATTAGTGCTGACTGATGTGGCAGAGATGTTGTCAATTTTGGTCAATTTGTTTTTTTTTTTTTTTCTATGTTGGTATCGCAAAATAGTTTTCGCCCTTCTTTTTCATTTTTTTTACCGTTTTTGGTATCTGCACCGAAGCTGTCCTATTTAACTCTAATGACTAACATGGCTGGTTCTTTTGGCTGTTTTTTTTATTTCTTACAGGCTGTTGAAAATGATGCACATAATATTCACTTGGACTGTTGTAGGCATCGACAAAACTATGGGAAAACAATCGATTGTATTATATCTTCTGGACGGTCCTCCTCCTCCTCCTCCTCCTCCTCCTCCTCCTCCTCCTTGGTTTCGAAAAACAAATCGACGAATTGCGACTGTTCGGAGAATAACGCAAGAAATGGAGCCGAATCAAATGCTGTTAGACAATCTTCAACTTCTTCTCCTATTTCTTCTGGTACTCCGTTTGATGAATTCATGGATTCTTGGGTTAAGCCCCTTTTCAATTCTTCAAGGAAGTTAGAACCGGGAAGACGAGATTCTGAGCTTTTAACAAAACCAAAATCTGTCCCGATTTCATCTTCTTCGTCTTCTTCCTTTTCTCCTTCGGAAGAACCAAACGATGTCTACAGTTTACCGCCAGGAATGAAAAACTCTCAAAACTCTCGGAGAGAATCGGAGGGTGTTTTGGAGATTTCTGGGTCTTTAGATCCTTCTCAAGACCGATTCGGTTCACAATTACGAGCATGTAGTCTCCGTCTTAGTCTCTTCCTCCTCATTTGTATCCCTTTAGTCTTCATTTCAATGGTTTGTGTCACTTTCGCGTTAACTTTCGCAGTAGTCCTTGTGTTTGTACTCGGAGTTTCGGTAATATTAGCACTATCATGGGCGTTTGTTTTAGTCCTCGTTTTATTGTTTACTTCACCGATTGTTTCACCAATTTTAGTGAGGATAAGAAGGCGGCAACCAAATCCGGAGAACGGTTTCTCTCATAGAACCGGGGAATCAGGAGAATATCATCGTTGTCCACATGTTGGGTCCACTTTATCGACAGAAAGAAAAAGTAAAACATGTTCTCATTCTCACCCCGAGTGAGATTGAGTACAATGCTTATTCTTTGATTGTTTTTTGAAGTGGAGAAAATAAACAAAGACTCAACGAATGAGTCATTTCGTTTCATTGATATTTTTTTCCAAGAAGTGAAAATAAAAAGGAGAGAAATTAAATGGGAAATAAGCAAAACTGAAGCCTGAAGGCGTGCTTGGTGTTGAATCTAACACCTAACAAGTTGTACCGTAGCTTCAACGATATTTTTTTCCGGCTAATTTTTTTTTTTTTTTTCTTTTGTTGTACTACAGTATAGATAGTGTTGTACTATAAGTTTGGTGCAAAAGTAGATGGTTTTTGTGCAATGTTCAAATGAAAGTTAAGATACAATATCAGCCTTTGTCCATATCTGTGAGGTGACTATATATGTTTTGAACTTACTGCTTGTGATATTTTCGGTGGTGCCATTGTGATTATTGTTTTTTATGTGTATGACTATTTGGAGAAAAACATTTACTTAGACCTTTGGTTTCTGGATATTGTACTAACCTTTAATATGTGTTAAGGAGAATTGTATGGAGAATAAATACGATGCAACAATCAAACGAATCCGATGAAAGTTGCAACTCTATATGATGTAAGTTAAAAAAATCACAAATAAAGTAATGTTTTGGAGTATCAACTGTGCTAAGCAAAAAATATACAATAATAGTTATTTACCACTTATCTTGTCTCTACACCGACAGTGAACTACCAATTGTAATTATAGGTTAATCAATGCAATTTTAATAAATGAATTTTGACCCAAAGCCATTAGTTAGTGTCAATAAGACCAATTAGTTGAGTGCCCCACATTGAGCCACGTTGTATAACATAATTTACTGTATATAATTCTAATAATGTGCTAACGCTAATAATTCACTCTAAGAGCGACGGGAGTTGTTTTGGAAGGTCGGGCGGATACGGGCGGGTGATTCATGAAAAAAAAAAAAACGGTTACCGTCGGGTAAGCAAACAATGTCAAAATTGAAGGTTTTGTACTGTCAATACTATCCCAACATTATTGTACGCTGTTCTCTTGCTATCGTGGAAGGTATAAGGGAGATGTGCCACTAATTTTGTACTTATTCGGGTACGGGCGGGTACGGGTAGTCGCGAGAAATCGAGTTATGGTTAGCTTTTTTTTTCGTAAACGCGTTTCGGGTGATGGTTAACAATTTAGGAGTGTGACATAACCGGGTCGGGCGTCGGGTACTCATATTTTGAAAAAAACAAAAACGGTCGGTTTCGGTTATCTATAATTTTGACTTTTGCGACCTCTGTTGTCATGCATTTGTTAAAATAATCGTATAACAACTCCGGTGGCGATGTATCGTGTACGAATTATCAACATCGCAAGCTATTATAATATCGTATAGTACACAACAACATCATTATTAGGATAAAATAAATGTCACGTAAGATGTTGTAGCATCGCATACGTACAGAAAAATCTCGTCTCATTTAACAATTTCGCGCGGAATATAGCAGGATACGATGTTGAAATTATATATTACCAAGTACCAACTATACGATAAATATCTATAATTATATATTGTACACCACGAATCGTAATTAGAGTAAATAACGCTAATTCGGTCGCTCCAAATTTCGACTCTATCACCTTTTATAGAGTAAATGATTCCAAAATTTTCATTATACTATTTAAAGCAAGGTTTAATTAGCGTGAAAAATTATAATATAGGTTTGATTTAAATAGTGTGGAGAACGGACGACGTCCAACCGTGCATAATTGTACTTTTAGAAGTAAAAAGGTACAAACAATGATTTAATAGAATCGCGCTCGCACGTGAAATCGCACTAAACAAAAAATAGTACTAACGTCATAATGACGTCAAAACCATACGGATTGACAGATTTTCTACGTCTACGTAATTTAGTGTTCATAATTTCAGCGCGGATAATTATTGCCGACATAACCCAATATAGAGAACTTAAATAAATTAGAGTAAACTTCCTCTATGAAAAAGTTCTATCACATAAATTAGAGTTCATTACTCTAATTGTTTTTTTTTTGTTTTTTTACTCTAATTTTTTTATTACTCTAATTAGTAATTACGATTCGCGGTGTACTGTACAGTACAGTACTGTAGAAGAAACCATGAACTGCAAAGGCCATAAACATTACCAAGGCCATGGGCAACCATGAATGATGAAAATATCTCGATTACTAAACAAAGAAGATTATTTGCAAAAGCGCTATGGGTTTAATCATGAGGTAGAAAGCATGATTGAAATGTAAAATTCTTTACGACCACTATTAAAGGTTAGAGTCGAAAATCCTTACGTACTACAAGCATATCAAACCCTAAACAACACTAAAAATCTGAAACCGAAAATCACAAAAACAAATACAAAACTATATCAACCCTAACACTACAGTACTCCAAACCCTAAAAACAGCAGAAAAAGTGCCTCCTCAGCTCACGGCTTAAGACTATGCCACGCGAAAAAGGTCAGAACTACGAATATCATCTATATGCATCGGATGGCATGGTGGTAAGTCAGTAATTCCACGACCGTCATTTTACAATGCTCTGTCCAATAAGGGCCGAATCTCTGGCAAGTTAAGGACAACCGCGATAAGTTTGTTGGACTTTACAAGTATGTTGTCAGAGTTTCCAAGCCAGCCTGGTCTAAAAGTCTCTGATGGTAGTGGACAAAATATGGATATCATTGCTTGTGTGGAAGGTTCCGGAGTTCCCCCCGCAACAAAGGAACCGGAGAAATTGTTACAACAGCAATCTTGTGTTGCAATTTTGGACGAAACGGGGATGGTTGATCGAGACCAGTCACATGGCGAGGCAGGGGAGGAGGTGATTGGAACAAAGGTTTCTGTAAAGGAGAGCTTCATTTCTGACCAAACTAGTGAGCGATTGGGGATCAGGGGAAGAAGCCCTGAGGATGGTACTTGTGCAAGGACTGACATAAAAAGGCTCCGAAGTTGCGAATTAGGAGGAGGAGGAGGAGGAGGAGGAGGCAATTATGGAGTTATAACCACTATCAATGCCCAAAGGTAGAGTCACATAGTCTAACTGGTGTGTTTTGATTCACTGGTATGTTATATATAAATATAAATATATATATATATATATATCTATATATATATATATATATATATATATATATATATATATATATATATATATATATATATCAATCATTCCACAAAGAACCCCTGTATCATGCAGAGATCTGAGCGTGTATGTCCTCTTATAGACATGATAGTATGCTTTTCGTGTTTCTTTTTTTATATTTTCTTTGTCGTTTTGAGCAATGGGCTTGCAGGATGCACAGTATTTAGAATTGTTTTTTGTGTTTTTTGGAGCTGGCATGAAAAACATTTTTCACTATATAGTCAATTTTATTGAGTGGTTTCATTGTTGTGGTATGTAAAAGTTGAATGTTGAAAGCTGAAGCTTGCTGGCACGATTTTTGTCCTGCAACTGACGCATTTATATGATGCTAATGATGTTTTTTTAATGTTATATCATCCTGTTTGTAAGAGTGCAGAAAAACTGCCAACTTTACTTTACTTTACTTTACATGGATAACTGCCATTCTCAGCGTTCTGTCAGAAACTTTCTTCACATTGTGTGAAACAATGTTTCGACAGGATTTTATTCTAGCTTGAGAAGGAGTAGGGTTCATTTGTGCTCTTTGGGCTGAGAATAGACGAGAACAATTGTGCTGAATGTAAATGTTAAATTTCATTGAACAGTCTGAGGAGTGTTCACAAGATGTCAGGAGTTTTACGAGTTTGTCTCCGAAATTTTGCAGGTGTCGATCAGAAATTATCCCAATCAACCTGAGTGACTCGGAATCAACGCCTCCGAAAGATAATTCTCTGGTTTTGAGCGGTGAAGGTGGGCGTTCTGCGGAGGATCCGAAAGCTTCGGATAAATTATTTGTCTATGAACCCTATACCCTCCACATCCACTACAAAGGGTCGGAACTTCCACAATTAAAGTTGTTGAAATCCACTCGGACTCGCTGGCCATCCTGTGCTGCAAAAGCGGACGAATCTCCTCAAAGATTGTTCAGAGCTTTGGTTTGTGCCCACTTAACACACTTAAGCGTCTATTTGGGACCCATGTACTGGCTCATATTCCATCGAAGGTCCCCTCTGTTTCCCTTAACATACACAAAGTTCATGGAACATGGAACCTGAGAAGTAAGAAGTAGCCAATGGTAGCCACCTTGCCTCTATATTTAAATGGATGAAAATGAAGGTGGGGACGAATAGTTTCAGCTTTGAATCTTGCACCATTTGTATTATGGTAACTTCTCTCTGTTTTGCTTTCTGAGTCCCGAAGAAAGTGTTGAAGTACCGGCAAATTGCCATGCAGAGAAAGAGAAATGATGGTCAGCTGAAGGCATATGTGAAATAAGACAACCCAAAGGGCAGCTTTACGTATGTGAAAATCTGCTGTCTAATATTTGAACGATGCTGTCCAATTGCAAACCTGTAGCAGCTGGTATGTTTTTTGCAAGAACTTAACTACTGGAAAGGCACCCAGTCAGGAAATATCACATGTCAAACCTGTTTGCACATGGTATCCAGTGATTTTTGTTTGGTTGTTTAATGTTTACCTGGACTGCTTGAAGCAACAATTTTAAACCGTTAAGTTACCATTGTGGTGGACATTTGCGAGACTATTGCTTACCTTAGTGGTATTCAAAAGTAAGTGGTTTCACTGAAGCTTGCATTATGTAGAAAAGTGAAGAGTGTGGACGTCTACGAGGGACATTTTGAGCTGCTTTGTGTTTTTAGTCTGCACGTGTATAGAAATTACAGCAGCATAAAAGTTAAATTGCATAATCCTGAGTTTCTTAAGCATAAGCAGTCAGTTTTGTATTTCAGTGTGTATTCCAAAATAGAAGCTGTTTTTCACTATAGATCACTACGTAAAAGTTGTGTTGTAGTACATGGGGTCAACCTTCACAGTATTCTTATGGCCTTCTACAACCAATTAGTGTTTTCTGTTCTCATGTGACGCAGGATTTGCCAGTGCCTTATATGCAAGACTTCCTTTTGGGACCAGGTGGAAAGTTAACGGTAGAGGATGCAGAAGGCCGGAAATGGGAAATGTCATGGGAGATGGTCACTAAACCATTTTTTACTATGCGACTTCGTCGGGGTTGGCTCGAATTTGCCCAGAAAAATGGGATCGTCGCAGGCAGTTATGTATTAGTCGAATGTATTTCAAGCGAACATTTTCGTATGAGATTAGTTGAGCACCAGCAACTGCCGGATACAAGAGTCGTATTGGTTTGTAGTTCCTCACCTTTCACCCGGTTCAATTATTGCCGCAAGTGGTTTTGATTCAGTGGCATGAAGAATGGAAAAGGCATTACAAGTTTTCCTTTTAAGCAAAGGTCACCACAATAAAAAACATAAACGTGATAAGAAAATATATCTGGTGACAAATTCCACTTGCTTTGTTCAATTAATGAAAAATTAAGCTCTTGTTTGTTCTTCTAGATCAATATTGTACAATTCCGGCTTTTAATATAGAACATGAATGAACGTCGAATGCACCTAACTTGGGAGAACTTTCCTAACAGTATTATGGATTATCATTTTTAGCACAGTCAACAGCTTGCTGACACCCACAGTAAATAGTGGTGAATTGTATATGACGCCTGTATGGTGACCAAATTGACTTACTTTCAAACTGCTCCACATAAAAATTTGGTTAAATTTTGAACTTCCAGTCACTCTCTCCACTCGTCTAATTGTTACAGGCTACAAACCTGGGTGTGGAAGGGCTGAACTTTGGAACTTAAATTAATTTGATTTTGTATCATGGGTGGATACAGGGACGGGGAGCTTTTAATAATGTTCCCAAGGAGCACCGCCTTGCTTTGATTAAGGCAGAAGATAAGAAAAACCAGAAAGTTCAGGAGGGAAGCAAAGGAGTTGGTCAAAAAAGAAAACAGGAAGTTGAAGTGGCTATTGTGGATGGAAGTGTGAAGAGAAAAAGAGGTAGGCCACGTACGAGGGACAGAATCAATGGAATTCCCTCCATACCAAAAACCCCAGGTAGCACAAGTATTGTGAAGAAAAGAGGTAAGAATATGGAAGAAACCCATTCAATACAAGTTGTTTCTTTTGACACTTTAGAGAAACCTGCTGATGTCATAACTTTGTCAATACAGAGTCAAGGGTTGGGTTTAGATTCAAGAACTGGAAAGTCTGTTACAGAAAATGTTGGGTATTTCAGTGAGGCCGGAACTAAGGTTGACTGTAAGGCTTCGTCAAGTACAGCCCTTACTGGAAACGGTTGTCCAAATACAAATTCAACTATTCTTAGAAAGGAAGGTGACAGTGAACAAGAACAAACAACAATGACGGAAATGCAAGACAAAGATTCAGATTCTCAAGAATCTCTTGTTTTTCCATGCAAGTCTAAAAAAGGATGCTCACAACTTTGTATGACCGGGTTCGACTTCTGCATTCTTCATATTTTAGAGGATCCTCAAGCTCCATACTCTTCTTGTAAATACGGAGATTACGATGTGAATGCTGCCAGAAGTGGACAAATACCGCCCAAAATCTCCAAGTGTCCAATGCCGGTTTATAAGCACAACTCCGATTCCAGGTTGGTTTTTCATAATATTTTTCCAATTTGTTCATGTCCCCGCATGAATGTTGAACGATTGTTGCCATTAAGGTTTTGTATATGTTACTAGTATTCATGGTAGTTAGCATCCTCGCTAGATGTTGATCTTGCTTGTTGAGCAAATTTGCGTGCGGCTAAACGCGATATGGATTATACCAATTTGTAGTGTTCTGAAATGCTTGGGTTTATTATTGTTTTACTAGTGATATATAACGAGCAAGTTCACGATCAAGTAGTGGATACCATTATGTTGAATTATGGATGTGATAGAATGCTCAATGATTTCATACATGTGGTGGTACATGTTTTGTGCTTGGATGTTTCATGTCAGGCGTGAGATCTTCACTGCCGCGAGTGTTTCCAATGAAACGAGGATTATGTAAACATAAAATTTGACAAAATTTCACGTCATGTAGGGTCAACGTCACGAAATCTTAGTTTTACACGTGTCTTTAAGGTTACTTGTCAGTACTTTTCACCTCAAACATACCTCATAACGAACATCGAAAAATCTTCTTTGATACACAAATTAGCTTTTACTGATAAACAGTGGGCGCGATGTGTCACAAGAACTGGTAGTTCCATTGGACATGTTTCAAACTCACATAGTAGTTGATGTTGCACATGGAAGATGAGAAATCCAGATTTTCTTGGCTACTGTGGATATTTCCGCCAGATGTTCTATATGTAGGTGTGTTAATATGACCACTATTAAAATTTTTAGTTAAGAAGTTTCTCGTTTTATTTCAGCTGGCACTGAAACATATGACATACAAAACAAAGCTGGGTCAAAGTGTACCACAAAAAGGACATGCGTATAACATGTATATTTCGTACATAATGGATGAAGCTATATTTTTTGTCATGTATTTCAAAGTATACTTTTTTCTTTCCTTTTCCACCTATAGCTTTATAGATGGAACTCCATGCGTTGTCGCTGTATGCTTCACAATGTGCGTCACTAGCATAACAAATTTTAAAATTAGCTATAGAATATAGAGTATAAAACAGTATAGTAGTAAAACGTTTTTGAACAGTCGCACTTTCTCATTTTCGAATATAGATATGTAGGATATAGGAGACCAAGGACACACACTCTGGCCATTATATCATTTTAACAAAACCTTCAGTTCTGCACATATTCGTACTTATTGATGGTATCGCAACGTGTGTCATGTCAAAAAGTTGAGACCTTTAAAACTGGTGTAATTTCCCAATTTTGTTTGCCAATTTTTTGTCCTCCAGAAAGCTCAATTACTGTCAAAGCCCACTAACGCCCAACTTTTTGTTTCTGTTTTATGCAGTTTTTGTCTTCTCCATCGTCCCGGGACTTCTACCGCTTCCATAAAAAAGTATAGAAAAGTTTTATTTGGCAATGATTTTTCTCGGGTAGTAGCGGCCGCAACTTTGGCTCATGAAGTTATTCAACCACTTTGGGCCATTCCTCCTCAACAGTCTTCTCAAGCAGACCAACAAACCATAGACTCTCAAACATTTACATCAGTAAACCCTATTGAAGGTCTATCAAGCGGCCATGAATTGCACCCTTCTAAGAAAAACTCATCCCTGTCTGACTCAAAAAATACCCAGGTTTTCACTGGACCAGAGTGTGGGATCTCCCCTTTGAATGAGACAACAAGAGAGCTTAGTAGTAACCCACAACCTCCAAATCTAGTTAGCCCATCTGTTTTAAGATCCCCAGAAAAAAATTCAAGGTCCCCTTTAGATATAGAGACAGGTATCCAATTACAGTCCGTTAGTAAGGATGGTATTCTTCATACAACTGAGGCTAAAAACATCGCTGGAGAAGAGATAAGAGAGGATCAATGTTTACTACTAGGTAATCAAGAGGTGGGAGAAAATGTGAGAAAAGAAAACGATGTTCTTGTCAACAAGCCGAAAGAGATACGCCATATTCCGTCTGGAGATTTTCATACAGATTCTTTGGGAGATTCACAAAGAAACAAAGATTTACCAAGAAACAATGTGAAGGCTGTAGGCCTCTTTCCTCTGATGATGAATGACAGAAAGTTTCAACGACAAGGACTGGTCAAAAAAATACAAGAATCAGTTCCTGAATCTAGGCTTTCGATGACGGGAAAGGAAATGACAGATAGGGGAAATATTGTCCAACAAGCGTACATAAGTCCAACAGCAAATCTGGGAGGAAATCTAAATACCGTCTATAAAGACCATGGTTTTACAGAAGCTATAGAGAAAAATACGACTACTAGTGGAAATCCCATAACTCTTAAACCTAAAATTGTGTCCCATTCAATGAATTCCTCTTTCCCAGCTTTAACACCGAAATCAGTTCAACACCCAACAGCTGGTCCTCTCACGTACATTGGTGTGAGAAGCACAGAATCGGGAGAATTTGTCGCAGAGATTCCATGTAGCGAATCAGGATGGAAAGTTCAATTGGGGATTTTCTCAAATGCTGAGGAAGCGGCACAGACTTACGATCGTGTGGCTCGAGAGAGATGGGGAGCTCATACTATGACGAATTTTTTTGCTCCAGAGAAGGTGACTAGAGGGAGAAGACTGAGGAAATTGATGAGGGCATCTCATGATTATCAAAGCTCGTGGAATTCGGATTTATTTGTGGGAGGACATTTCCGTAGGAAGAGCTTGCCAATGTTGGAGAATGTCCAAAAACGAAATGAATCGGAAGGAAAAACGACAACTATAGAGATTGGAGAGAAGGGCGGAAAGGGAGAGAAGGGAGGAAAGGGAGAGAAAGCGTCTCTCTCGCATGAAATTGCGGCTGGTTATTCGTTGTTGCAACTCGCAGGTTTAACTGATAATGGGACTGAGGGGCCTCATCAAAATGATTCCTTTATGAAAACGATAACTGAGGAGAGGTCAACAGAAAAGAACAAAAAAAGGAAATCAAAAAGGGGTCGTGAACCGATACTTCCTGGAGCGGAAAGTGGGGAGGAGTCTCTCGTTAATACTCAAAGCATCACCACTTTATCTGGAAATCAAGACAGACAAGAAGACGAGAATGGGAATTCTCTAGTACTTGCTATTACAGAAAATGGAGAAGGCAATTTAAACAAAGCGGGAGTCTCTCACCGATCTTCAAAATCGTCGAACAAACAAAAGAGTATTACGAAATTGTCAGAACAAAACATTACTCCAGTGCAAATAGGAGAGGCAAACGGTGATCCTCCTCCGCGAAGAAAAGGTCAAAGATTCTCTCAACGTCGTCAAGAAGAACCACAGTATTTAGGTGTTGCTTTGAGATTGATGAATGGACGGTATCAGGCTTCTCCATAATGCTTTTACTAATAAACTTGATCACATCGGCTATTTTGACACCCCTCTGGAAGCTGCTTTAGCCTATGACGTGGCGGCTTCAAAACTGTACGGAACTGAGGCAAAACTGATCATTTTCCGGCGGATTCCCAGCCGGATTCAACGGGAAAAGTCATAGAAGAACCATCGGAAAGGAGCGAAAAAAGTATAGGAGGAGAGGGAGAAGCAAGAGGAGGGAGAGGAGGAGAGGGAGAAGCAAGAGGAGGGAGAGGAGGAGGAGGAGGAGGAGGAGGAGGAGGAGGAGGAGGAGGAGGAGGAGGAGGGGGAGGGGGAGAAGGGGAAGGGGAGAAGGCTAAATTTTCAAAGAAGTCACACAAGGGGACAGCCAAATTGATAGACGGGAACCTGGAGAATGTTGAAGGGAGAATAGGAGGAGGAGGAGAGGGAGGAGGGGGAGGAGGGGGAGGAGGGGGAGAAAGGCGAGGAGGAGAGAAGGTGAAATCCTCAAAGAGGTCACATCACGGTACGGCTAAACTGATAAATAGGACCTTGGAGAATGTGGAAGGGAGAACAGGAGTCGTCGTCGGGGGTGGAGGAGGGGGAGGAGGAGGGGAAGGAGGATTTGGAGGAGGGGAAGGAGGAGGGGAAGGAGGAGTGGGAGGAGGAGGGGGAGGAAGGGGAGGGGGAAGTGAGGTCAAATCCTCAAAAAAGTCACACCAGGTGATAGCCAAAGTGGTAGATGGGACCTCGGAGAATGTTGAAGAGAGAATTGAAGGGAGAATTGTAGGGAGACGAGAACTGAAGAGAAAGAGAAAAAGTACAATTGAAGTTGTTATTGGTGAGAAACTGGAATTGGGTAAAACTGGAAATAGCGTTGATAATGAAAAGGTCGATAATATTAATAATATCGTGAGAATCGAGGTGTCCCCGAAAACTGTCGAGAGAGAGGAGAAGGAAGAGGAGAAGGGAGAGGAGAAGGGAGAGGAGAAGATACGGACTTACAAGAAAGGGAAAAAGAGATACCACAAAAAGGGAAAAACTGGGGAAGGTAGTACTCAAGATTTGAGCCCATCGAAAAACAAGGAAGGAACAGTCCAAAAGATGTCATCTCCAAAAGTGACGAAGGAGGAGAAGGTGAGAGTGGTGAATGTCGATTTAGGGGAGAAGGGAAGAAAAAAGAGACGGGATTTAGAAAAAGAACCGAGGAATGTCGTCCGGAAAGAGGAAAAGACTCAGAGGGAAGGGATTGGGACTAATAATGGTTCGGTTAAGTAGGAAAAGTAAGAGAGGGAGGGAGGGAGGGAGAGAGGGAGAGCGATAGAGGTTTGGGTATAATCTTCAAATTTTCCGTTTTTCTATAGAGGAATACGGACAATATTATGTAGGGAAAAATGGGGAAGCTCTCAATTCTTAGCAATGAGATAGAAAGAAAAAGAAAAAAGAAAAAAAAACAAAAAAAAAAACACAGAAAGTCACGCATTTTATGAGGTATAGAAAGAAATCAAGGTTTATTGTTGAAGAATAGGTGAATAAAATAATCCGGTTTGAAAAAGGCGTAGAAAATTTGAAAACCTTAAACCAGTCAGCTACACAATATCCATAAAATGGCTTTATGGCTTTTGTCTTTTTTTTCTTCTCAGTTTTTTTTTTTTTTTTTTTGGAATTAGTGTTCATAAAAATAAGCAAATAGGATTTTTTTTTGCCTATCGCAAACCCCGTTGTGATTGGAAGTTGGAGTTTTTTGCGGAGTATCGTTTCGAAATACAGGTGTTTGTTTGAGAAAATCGGAGATTATATGGTTTTCATTTTTTGTAACATTATCTTTTGTATTTTCATTTTATAGCATATTCAAAGTATTTATAATTGTTGATGGTCATTTTAATACATCTTTTCCACCCTTTGTCGAATACATTCCTCCCTTCTCTTTTTCCAGGTGGTTTTACCATATTCTAATATTATTAGGAGACGGAAACGAAACAAAAAACGTAAATCTAACGGAAATGGAAACAAAAATGGAAATGGAAAAATAGGCACCAAGCTCAAAAGCAGAAAACATGTGAAACAGTGAAAAATAGGATTATGGCAAGAGAATACGTTTAAAACTACCACCAAGCTCAAGAGCAGAAAACATGTGAAACAGTGAAAAAGAGAATTATGGCAAGAGAATAAGTTTAAAACTAAGGACCAAAACACAAAGTTCTAACACCGGTGGATCAAAGCACCGAACTTGTCTGTTCCATAGTCACTGCAATCTTAAGTATGTTATTAATTGGAAAATAATGTCATCCACTCGAGCGCTCCCATATATTTGGCCAGCATGTCAAATACTCGACAATTCTTTTAGGGTTTGGTTTAAGGCTGGAAATTCCTAAAATTTTGGCTCAGGAAGCTTCTGAGAATTTGCCACCAGATGAAACTTCATCCAGCGCTGGCAAATACTATCTAGCTCATCGAACAGTGTCTCTGGGTACTTTCAGTTCAAAATGTAACGATGCAGTCATCGGGTGCACATCTCGATCCACGAGCTTTTACCTCCACTCTTTTCGCTCTTTCTTCTTTACACTTTACCCTTTTTTCAATCCCTTTTGTTTTTCACCTTTAGTATCCGGTTTTCGATCCCTCCTGTTGTGAAGACGATTAAGCTGTTGAAGAATAGTTGTGGTTAGCTCAAATTGTACCGAGTCAAAAAATTTAGTTCCTAAAGTAATGAACGAGTACTTTGATAGTTGAAAAAAATAACAGTTCTTGTGATTTGTTCTTTTATGTTTTTTGTGTTTTTTGCATTTAGGTTTTTGACATGTAATGGAATATGCGTTCATGACTTCTTTGTCCTGTAGTGCTAACAGTTTATTCATTGCACCTCCTTTGTGGAAGACCGAAGATTCACACAAAGATGTCACATATCGTAAGTAACACCACAGTGAATTTGTCACAGGTTCCCTCTCCTCTCTCCTCTCTTCTCTCCTCTCTTCCTTCTCTCGTACTGGTTACATATACAGACAAATATTTCCAAAAAATCCCAGCAAGTTACCAAGAAAAACAAATAAACACCAACGAAATGATATTTAAAGTCAAGTCCCTCAATTGCAGCACAGTTTACCATCCAAAGGCTTCCACTTATGACCTTAACATTTCTTTTAACGCCATTATGCATCCTCTTTACACTTTCCCATCTTCCTTTCAATCTCAGAAAGACAAACAGACTTTAACTGCCACAGTAACCTCGTAGATTGGTTCAAATGTTGAACTGAGATCAAATATTGATCAACAATCCTCCTCATAAGTATATGTTTCAGAAGAGAAAATTGACTTCGAACAGAAAACTATCTACTGTTTAAGCCTTTCACATTCTACCTCCCAATTTTGTCTCCCAATTTTGTCCTTAACTGCCCCAGTAGTCAATAGTTACCATACCATATCGCAAATGAAATATCGGAGGGAATTAGGTCTTAAGAACTCCCATTGGTCTCGTTCAGGCAGGCACACTTATTAGTGTGTAATTGTATCCTTTACACACTAAAAAGTCAAAAAGTTTGCAGATTAAATTTGAGATTAAAGACCTGTCTCTCTGAAAATTCACCTGTTGAAAAAAACAAGGAAAAAAGTGCAATAACCTCCATAATTCATATCATATTATGATTGCCATCAGTGGTATATATACTGGTAGAAAACTCCAGTACTGGCCCTGAAAACTTAGTAGGATTTCTCCACGATTGTAACATTTTCATTTTCTCCCAATGGCCCTAAAACAGCTCTGCCAAACGTAGAGAAAGCTATCCTACCGGGACTTCTCCACCTTCGAAACATTTTCATCTTCTTCCATGGCTCTAAAACTCCGAAGGCCCTCACAGAAGCTTTCCTACCGGGACTTCTTCACAGTCGAAACCTTTTCATTTTCTCGCATGCGGTCATCTATGAAGTCTGGCCTTGGAGGCGAAAATGATGCGGCAATTCTTGAAGCTGGAAATGGCGTAAAGTCAGGCACTTTTGCGGCGTCCCTTAGCTTTCCCGCTGGCAGTGCTTCTATGGCGGCCAGTTTCAGTTTTAGCCTCGTGGATTCACCGGATCGCATCATCCGATGTTCCATCATCTTGAGCCGAGAATACTCCTTTGCCCGAGCCTGATCCGCCATGGCTTCCTCAAGAGTACGTTCCACAGTCTTCACATTTGCTGGTTTCAAGGCCATGTCCACAATTTTGGCTGCCTTATCTCTCTCATCACTCCCTGGCTTTCTCTTCCCCTTAACATCTTTCCCTTCAGAGCCTTTTTTTCCTGATCCGCCTTTTTTGGCCGCCACAGAAGCTGCACTGGCAAGACCGGAAACTTGTATTTGTGGGACCATGGAGGTCCAAATATCCATGGTTGTCATTTGACCTAACCTCCTCCATCCCGTCTGTCTGAGTAGTACTAAACCCTGCCAAACAGATAAGACACAAGAATCTCTTAAAGAAACTCACAAAGAAGGCAATAAAAGACGAGACACGGCCAGTAAAGGAAAGAGTCCACTCGCTGCTTCATTGTAGCATACGTTTCCACAAACCACGTAACAGTAAGATATTCTGCATTTACTTGAGCAATTTCAATTAGTCACATGTTTCCAAAACCTGAAAGATCTTAATATAAAAGGTTGACATGCAGGACTTGACCTAAATCATTAAGCTGACATACAGATGTCAATTACACACAAAAAAAACAAACAGAGGCAATTCACCCTTAAAGCAAACTGAAGCTCAGCGATACTACTTCCCAACTGCCTCAATTCTACTATTAAGAGAACACACCAACCACCAGCTAATGGCCATAGCAGCAATAACGGAAATAATATTGACAACTTTTCATACCAACATTGTACGAGAACACCAAAAACAAGTTCCTACAACATTGTAAAAAGAAGCAGAAGATATTCATTACTGTCTCGCCCCGAAGATACACACCTAAAAACTAAACAAAAACAGCAAACCCTTTGACAACTCAAGCTGAACCCTAAAAAGGTCATTCTCGAACAAAAACGACGTTCTCAAACAACACGTCCTTTCCAAAATATGTCATTTTTCAATTTTTTTCTTTACAGATGTTCAGAAAGAAAACCAAAAAAGTGAAGAAGAAAGGGTCTAACCTGCCACATCATGCCCTTTTTGTTGATTCAATACATTACACACAAAGATACAAAGGGCAGAATTATGCTTAAGCCCAAAGCCTCAAAAGAGGCGTAAAAGAAACGACGAATTTCAAACCCAGCCCTCCCGGATAACCAGTCCAATAAAGGCGATAAAGAGGGCGGCAAGATACGCGACAATGGGAGGCACAATTGGCTGGTCGTTGGCTACGAGACAAAGGATGACAGCTATCAATCCTAACAGCAAAGCCACCAGATTAGGATGCATGCTTGAAAACCAGAGAGAGAGGGAGAGAGAGAGAGAGAGAGAGAGAGAGAGAGAGAGAGAGAGAGAGAGAGAGAGAGAGAGAGAGAGAGAGAGAGAGAGAGAGAGAGAGGGAGGGAGGAGAGAAATTTCACGAAAGAAAATACAATCACGTCACGGAAGGTGACGGAACTACGTCATGGTGTAACAAAGAGACCGTTACGTGCATTTCCTAAAGGATGAAGGGAAAGAGAAGAAAAGAGAGAAGGAAAAAAAAAGACAAAAAAAAAAGAGAAACAACACAAGCAAAATGACAACGCTAGAAGGACTCGTGAGTCAGATGCTAGTCATCAACTGCGGCGCATAACTCACACTACTACTTGTAGTGACATCGCGGAACTCGAATGTCGATGTCCCCTGCAGCATACGTCGCCGTCCGCCGTTTGGTAAAACGCACACACAAACGTCCCCAGCTCACTTCAATATGTAATTTTTTATTTTAGTTTGTTGAGCAGCAGTCGAGACGTGGCATGAATTGCTTTTTGAGTCCGTTGAAAATGTGAATTGCTGTGGCCCCTGTAGCCGTCTCCAGTACAAACTACATACTTTATGAAGTAGAAGATTTTATGAAGTTCTGGAAATCGTTGCATTTTGCAGTTAATTGTAGTTTACAACTTTACATGTCCAAGGAAGCTTTTTAGAACGTCTGTAAATGTACGTAACAATTTTTTTTAGTGGAGTTCGTTGTAGTTTACACGTCCAAGGCAGCTTCCTTTAAATTCTGTAGATTTATGTAATAGAAAAACTTTATGTGACAACAAGAAACTACGCGGAAGGTCGATTCTGAATGCTGCATATTCACAATGACTCGACTCCGGGAAACTTCTCGTTTACTGCTATCCCTGCGTGGACACGTGGCTACTTGTGGCTCGCTTAGAATAAGTGACTCGCGGGTCGTAAGAATGTGCTGTACTGAAGGGTATGCTGACAACAAGACGTCTGTAGCAAGGGAGAGGAGTCCCATAGAGTTGCAGGATTCGAGGAAGAGAATGGTGCATAGTTCGTCGTTATCCTGGACAATTGGGCGACTTAACTCCGCATTCGAGGTAAACTTTTGGACTGCTTTCACATTTATTATTTTTCTCGTACTTTGATGATACATTGTCCTGAAGCTGCAAGAAGACAATGGTGTCTGTTTTCATCTTGTCTTTCTGCTGGAAGTATAAATTAGTCATGGTGCATTGGCTGCCTGCTGGGCTCCTCCTGCTGCTGCAAACATGTAAACTATAGTTCAAAGGTGGGAAAACATACGCGTATATCACGTACAATGCGTGTATAGTATGCGGTGACCACTTATAGCGTTTCACATTTTTGAACTATGATGTGCCCATTCTCTCAAACTTTGCCATCCTTGTCAGACACTTGTCAATCATATTACTTTTGCTGTATTACACTAGTTGTCATTGTCAAAGCATGTTGTATGATATATCATATTATGACGTAGTATAGTAAACACAATGTAGGAAATGCACAGTATATTCTCTATGCCCACAACGTTCTGTTCACAATATTCGCTCCCGCGAGAAGGTTTAAATGACGTACCTTTGTGCCATCAAACGCCAGGCTGAGTCATTTTGCAATCTTTCTGCACTTTCTGAAGGTGGTAAGCCCTAGTGGTTTTTCTTCCCTGGCAAAAAGAAGTTGTAGCTCCAATGCACCCGGACAAGCTGGAGTGTACGAGGTGAAGTTGGCACAGACTGGGGAAGGAATTGCCGAATGTGAACTCATTCGGTGGTTCGTAGAAGAGGTAAGAATATCCGTCGCACAACAGCATCTTTTGACATCCTTGGCCTGTTGATTAGCATGCTTTTTTCACATCTGCCGTGAACACTTAATTGCAACTTTTTTTCTTCAATTGCTGGGGTGGTACAAACTTTTGAGGCTTGACAGTACAATTTCGATAATGACCCAGAGTTACTTGTCGCTGTGTTATTCAAATGCACGATGACGTACAGCAGACACATGCATGCAGTTAATATCTCAGGGGTGTCGAATGAAAAGGGAATGGTTTGATGAATGCACAAGTTGCTACCAAGCAATTTTTAGCCTCAAGATTTTACATCCCATCCAATCTGTAACTTCGATTTTTAAAGGTGAAGTTTAACTTTCAACCACACTTCTGAGTCATTTGCTGGTAGTGAAAGTCATGCCCATGTTAAGTTTGTGGGCCTGCATCCATAGGAGGTCGTATTATTCACCATAATTCAGGCTGTTGGAAAATTAAACTTGTCAAGGAGTATTTGCGGCATGCAGGGAGAGACTGTGGCATCTTTTCAGCCAATTTGTGAAGTACAAAGCGATAAGGCATCAGTGGAGATCACGTCGCGGTATAATGGGAAAGTTATCCGTATGCATTTTACTCCAGGAGAAATTGTCAAGGTATACATTGCATTTGTGTTGTCAGCAGTGGGTCAATTGACTAAAATAAGGTGTACTTTTTTGCTTAAAGGTCTTTTAATGCCTGGTATATATACAATTGGTTAATTGTCTTTGATAGAAAGGGTCAGTGACATTTATTGGGCATTGTTATTTTCTTCGCCGCTCCACTGGGGATATTATTGGGAGCCTTAAACAAGATCTTACAGTTAAGAGTTTGGTCAATGATCATTTTGATTTCTATGCGATCAAAGTACGTATCGTTTTCCCTCTTCGATAATTTTTAATTTCATACTGAAGCGAAAATGAACATGTGAAACGACATGTGGTGAATTCTACCAAAAAGGAGGCTGAATGAAATGCTGTATTGTGAATGAGAAAAGCGGAGAATTTGTAGTAGAGATTCTTATGATACCTTTTCCTCAACAATTAATAAGGCAAACAACTCAAAAGACTTGTTGTAAAGTTTTTTTTCAGAAGGTGTTTGTTGACAAAGAGTTACCATTCAAATATTACTACGTCCCATCTTGTGAGTTTTTGCTTTGACTAACTACCCTGGGTCTGAAGGAATTTATGCAACTCGCAGGTGGGTGAGACACTCTGCGATGTGTTGCCTGTTGGAGTGGATCTTCCCTCAAACAGTAACCACTCTTCATCTGATTCTATTTCCTCTCAAATGATTCCAAAAGATTCTCAGCATGTTGTGGAAGAGAAGGAGCCACCAGCCACAGGGCTGACAGCCAGCAAAGATGTATTAGCCACACCTGCTGTTCGACATATGGCGAAATCCATGGGGCTTAATCTGTCCCGCATCGAAGGCTCAGGAAAAAGTGGAAGAATTTTGAAGGAGGACATCTTGCAGGCTGTAGCCGAGAAACAGGGAGTGGAGGAAGAGGTGCGAATGGAGGAGACAGCGTTTGAGGGGAGACCAGACGAAGAGTCTGAGGGCTGGAGTCCAGGAAGGTCCTCCATTTCATATGAACCTAGGCATGAAGGAGAGGTGTCCGACAATCTGGATTTGAAACATCGGGCCACAAAGCTGCCTAAAGTTGACAAGGTTATTCCGATCAGGTTCTTTCTTCCCTCTCTCCTCTGTGGCTGATCTCTGTTTTGCAATTTTCTATTACAAACACCGGTCATGCTAGAATCTGTCTATTCTTGACAAGTTGGTTGAAATCTGAAAAGTAAAAACATGTCCATTTTTTCTCGGCTTGCTTGTTTCTTGGCGATACCATATGCAAATCCAGCAGAAATGATGCTTCCGTTGTGCTAAACTCCTCTGAATTACTGCCTTCAATGGGAATTATATGAGTGAACCTACGTGCTTATGTCTTATTTGGTTTTTTATCTCTTATCATTCCTCTATGCTTGTCTTCTGTCGTATCATTTCTCTTTGCTTATAATTCTTGCTATTGTCGTTACTGTACAGAGGTTATCAACGGACCATGGCAAAAACTATGGCTGCTGCAAATATTGTACCGCACTTTACTTTCATGGAAGAAGTGGAAGTGGATGCTCTGTTGAAGTTGAGAGCGTCCCTGAAAGACATGGCAAAAGTGGAGGGAATAGAGCTTAGTCCATTATCACTGATGGTGAAAGCTTTGAGCCAAGCGCTGCACAAGTTTCCATTATTGAACAGTACAGTGAATTGTGCTGTTACAGAAATTCATTGCAAAGGTGAGCAAAACGATGTCTAAGGAACCTTTGCAAATGGCATTTTCGATAATGACAAACATAATTGTGCATTGGGTTTTTTGTTATGGGGATATGTCTTTTAATTGATAACGTCAAATGTTGAACGGCAAAATCACGCGGTGTATGGGGGGGTGAGAATGAATTTCTTGTTAGCCATGTATTTTCAACGCAAACAAGAATCTCTAAAATGTCGGTGTGTATGTGGAATCAGCTATTTTGCGCTCAACAGCCCTGTAATATGGGCAAAAGTGTATGATGGGTTTTTCGTTGAATTACGCTCAAAAAATGTCGTTAATTGAAAACTAGTTCAGTATTGGGCCTTCTATCCATATTGTCTGTATTCTCCGTACCATCTGGAGTGATGTGTCAAGATACAGTTTAGAAAATGATTGTTTAAAACGTTATGGGTTGGGAAATATTGTCTAAACGCCGCAATGATTCCATTGACGATATATCGGCTCGATAAATCGGTCATCAACAAGTAAAGGAAAATATATACCAAATATCAGTTGGAGACCCTCAATACACTACTCTAGTAGCGAGTCACGTGGTGCGAACATATCAGTAACAACCATGTAAATGTTGGTCTTCACTTCTTTCACTCTTTCCCATGAAATCTACTGTGATTTTGAATCCATGCTTAACTATTGTTACAGTATTTTAAAAATAAAAAAGGACTAGATTAATTTATAAGCATACATTTAATCTTTAAATTAATCTGGAGTGTAGCATGGGTAATTGCGTTCTATACTGAAACCCGGTATGTAAACCAGAAAAGACAGCACAGTATCATCACAGATCCTACCACGGAGATCACATGGAAGTATACACCTATTTTTGTGTGGCCACAAATTGTTGGTACACCACCTCTTTGTGTTCTTATGCTGGACCATACTGGTATCATTTTTTTGAGATGTGCATTCAAATAAGAGTGCAACACCTTATTTACTAAATGGAATGTATTTGGATTACTATTGAGGCTCTGATTTTGTCTGCAGTGGTTTCTTATCTGTACTAAGGACTCCTCCCGGATGAATGCTGATCAATGGTATTTTGAAATCTAAATTGAGAAGTCCGGGTTTTGGAGTGTGGACATGTCTATAGATTTTTTCCGTCACCTTTGGACCTTGGCACTGTCTCATGTTCAAATGTTTAAAAACAGTTGAAAATGCTGCCACCCCACACTACATGCATATTATACGGCGGTACAATACGCTTATGCTACGGTGTCGTCACATATAGCGCTTCTAATTCTTTTCCACATTTGGATTACGCACTAACTGAACTGCATTATGACTCTTGATCAAATTTGTTGAATATGATAGCCGTGGCTAGTATGGAGAACAGCATTTGTTTGTGGGTCTTTGAGGTTATTTTATCTAGTGTTGGTGAAACAAGTATTTTGGATTCTTTTAACCACCCCACCACCACCAAACCCCCCATCCCTCGTCCCTCTCCCGTTGTTTTTTTCCTTGTACATTGATGAAGCATACGTTTCATCTGTGTGCATACACAAGTAGCATTATGTTTATATTTAAGTATTATTTATGCTCTTTCTAAATCGAGACTTTTCTGATGGTTACCGCTTACCCAGCCCATGGAAAGAGAGATAGAAGGCCACTTCAGTCCAAATTTTATGGTTATTTTCAGATTTTTTGACTATTTTATCGATTGTGACAGTGCTGAGCCTGATGTTTTAAATCCATGTCTGGCAAACTGTTAATGGTAGTTAACCTTGTACCAGGCATATGTTCAACGTCATATTTTTACGCTTGTACATAAATCAAAGTGGATAATGACTGCCAGAGGACGAATCTGAGTTACCTGCACTAGTCTTTTTTGTAATGTTCTTTAATTGTTTTGACTTCACAGTATTTAGGAATGTAGCTAGTTCATAAATCCTCCTTAGCATACTGTTAGAACCTCTCTGTGTTGGACCTGCAGTGCTCAGCAGGAGACATTTATGCTTCTTCTTAATTTTCTTTTACAGCACATCACTGCCTGATGGATATTATCATGTTTATAAGGCCAGCATATCATGGTGATTGGAAGTCATTCTTTTTCCATTTTTGCTGTTTCTCTATTCTACCGTAATTTTACATTCGACCCTGTCGAAACAATTTATCTTGCTATCCTGAACTTGAACAATTCCTGAACAATTTATCTTGCTCTTGAATTGAATTGCAGGATCACACAATATTGGGGTGGCCATGGCCACAAAAGATGGACTTGTGGTTCCCAACATCAAACATTGTGAAGATCGATCAATTCTGGAGGTAAGTCTTTGTTTGTTTAATATAATTGTTAGACTTTCTTTCTTGGTTCATTTCAATCTGTTTGACAAAACAAGAAGATCAGTTGGACGTCATTTTCTATCTGAGTTTTTGTGTTCAAAGAGTAAACTCTTAGGTTTCATTTTCTTTCTCATTTTGGTTTTACTTTATTAAATGTAAGTTCTGTTCATTCTTCCAACCTGTGACTTTTTACAGTTTAGATGTGCACAATAAATGGGTTAATTTTCTTTCATATAGAATTGCACATGTTTCCTCTTTTGGTGCTTGCATATTGGTTATCCACTCATCAACATACAAACTGATACAAGCTGATGTAAATTGATGCAAACTGTACAAGCTGAGAAAAAATCTTCTTGGTTTTTGGCACAATTATGTGGGAAGTACTCAGTTACTGATAAAATATTTGAAAGCGACAAATAGGGAGGGTTGGACAAGAAAAGGTCGCTTAAGGTTTTAAAATGACTTTCTGATTTCATGTCCACTAACATTTTCTTGTGGACTCTAACCTACTGGGAAACTCTATTGAGGCAATCCAGGCAGTGTTACGGACAGTCATACTTTTTCACTGTCTCACTGTCCAGAGGCCAGAAAGCCTTCACGTTGCCAATAACACTTATCTAATCTGAAACTGGTTTTCACGTGTTGACACTTGTAGCTTGTTAATCATTTTATTCTCTGACTGTATTCTTGCTCCTTTTCTTTATCTTCTTGTTCGTCTGTTTTGGCTGTACAGATAGCATGCGAGCTTGCCAGGCTGCGCCAGCTGGCAGCCAACAACAAGTTACCGGTGGAGGATGTTACAGGTGGCACAATCACGGTATCTAATGTAGGCACTATTGGGGGAACGTACTCAGTTCCATTGGTGAATGTCCCGGAGGTTGCAATTGTAGCCCTGGGAAAAATACAACGGCTGCCACGGTTTGACAAAGAGGGGAATGTTGTTCCCGTCTCGATGATGCAAGTGAGTGTTCAGGATTTCCCAGTGTGTTTTTTGCATCTGCTCTCAGTATTGTAACCATGGTTATTCAAGGTTTTAAGGGTTTCAGTACTCTAGTGTGGACAAGTTTAGGGGATGATGGAAATTCAGGCTTGCCTGTTGTGTGACGGGTTTCTGCATTTTCGAAAGTACAGTGAAGATCTCTGCACTTTTTGGAAGTGAACTTTCTACTACCTTTCAAACATTTTTATTTTCAAGTTTGAGTGTCTTTATTGCTTTTGGCGTCTCGCCTCGTTGTAGGCCAGTTAAGTTTGAGGTGATGTGTTCAAATCTCTTAAGATGCGAATTTCTGCAGTTTGGCTAAAAAGGTCCTCTAAATCTCGGGTACTAATTCCGTTATGACTAGAGTCGCGAGGGTTTAGCTATTGTAAAACCCCTTTGTGGTTTACTCATTTAGTTCCACGTTATAAAGCAATATAGACACCCCTTGACAAACCACTCATCCTTGGCACACTAAATCCTTATTGTGTTTGCGCACACGCAAGCACTTTTTCCTGTTAACAGAAAGAGTGCAAGAAGGCTGTCACGGCCACACTAACCTCTGCTAACAATATTTTGTCATCGACGGTCAAAAACATTTCACATCGACGGTCTTAATGAATCCGGGTCCTTTTTCCGGATTTGTTAGGCAGTTTGACAAAAGCACAGCTGTACGGAAAACAGAAGTTCGATCTCCCAATTACTTCTTGCATTACCGAACGAATAAAACAAATCAATTTCGATTAGTAAGGCAGATTTGCAACAAGAAGCTTTGATGGCATGCATGGGTCAAAGGAAAAAAAGACCTGAAACATTTTTATTTTTGCCCCCTTGCCCTACCTAAACATAATCCACAATATCTAGTTTTTTTAAATAACCAACTCCATACTTTTTTTTATTTTTTTGGTTATCTTGAGCTAAGGGGACTGGCTTTCTTCAGTTCAGTTTGGATCTGATAGCTTGAGCCAAGTTGAAAAAAAAAAATTTAAAAAATGAAAGAGAACTGAAACATTACGATGGTTTGTTCTTTTATGTGCGAAAGGGTATGGAAACACTATATCCTGTTACCCATTCTAAACGTATTCGGTTAAGCCCGTATTGTACCCGAATACTTGTATAATAGGGCGTAACCAGATATATCATTTTTATGCGTTTTCACATGTTTGAATTATAGTTTTTTCCATGTGAATAGATTTGTGTTTATGGACTCAACGAAGCTTAAAGTATCCGGCATTTATTATTGGCTCAGCAGCCTTTTTTGTAAGGACATTGCACAATGTTCCTCTAGATGGCAATCTGTGCTGACTGAAATCAACACGGAAGATTGAAAAAACACTTTTTTTTTGCTTGAGACTTTTTTTGGACTGGAAGTAAAAAATAACCGTTCCTCTCTGTTGTTGCCTAGAAATATAAGTGAAACTTGGTACTACTCATTCCAAAACGATTGTACCTCTGAGTAATGTCAAACTGTCTCTTAAAAGCTCCTTAGCCGATTAAAATAATTATTATTACTGCTAGTAGAATTCCAAGAATACATGGTTGTGGGACCAAAACAACAAAAGCAACAGACACCAGAAAACTAACACCAAAAAAACTAATCCAAACAGAAACAACCCCAATCTAAGGTTGCCAGCTCACCAGCCACTGACCGATTCAAAAGGTCCTGACAATCTCAAAGTACATGTAGAAGAAAATCTGGTGAGCCATTGTCCTTTTGTAAATCCTGTCCCATTGAATCATCACTGAACCAATGACAATTTAAGCCTAAAACTTCCCCCTTCATATCCTAACAGTTTTGAGGGTTACTTTCTGGCTCTATGCAAGGAGCACTCTCACCGTTGCATTTTGTCTTTATAAAACCTAAAACATGTGATGTTAGAAGATGTGATGGGAAAAGATGTGATGGGGAAAAGATGTGATGATGCCAAAAGATGTGATGTTGAAAGATGTGATGTTGAAAGATGTGATGGTAAAAGATGTGATGTTGAATGATGTGATGGGAAAAGATGTGATGTTGAAACATATGATGGGAAAAGATGTGATGATCTTAAAAGATGTGATGTTTACTGGTTCCTCCAGGTGAGCTGGTCGGCCGACCACCGTGTTATCGATGGCGCCACGCTGGCGAGTTTTTGCCAAGAATGGAAGAGTTATTTGGAGAGGCCGGATCGCTTACTCCTGCACCTGAAATAGAGAAGAAAAGAAAGCGAGAGGGAGCAGTTTCCACTCAATTGTACATTCAGTTCCCTCTTCAATTCCTCCGTAAAGTATCAGTTGTACAGTTTCGAATCCGCTGTACAGGGACCGTGGAGATCATGCTTTGCGGTATTCATTTATCGAGGATCCAGAGGATCTTGGGCATTATCATTGATTGAAAATTTTCTCTTTTTTTGTTTTTTTCGGTTGCTTTTTGCCTTCTTTTTTTTCCGAGCTTTAATTTTGTTTTTACATCACTCTCGATGATGTAAAATGTTCAGAGTGTAGCAAAAGTTGATTCTTTTTATTTTCCTTGTTGTTGCTTCCTTTTTTTAGGGTGGGTTCTTGTCGCTCTTTTTGTTTTTTATTGTTGTTTTTCAGTGTTGGTTATGCCACCCCTTTTGTACCCCAAGACTCAGATGGTTTACCATCGTGCTTTTTAATTTATCCTGCAAAGCTTTACAGAGAGGGTTCAAGGCATAGATTGTACAGGAATTGAAAAATAGTTCTTTGACCCTTTTGATCTGGTTTTATCTCAGGCTCGTCTCTGAGCAGTTACTACTTTTTTTGTATGTTTATGAGTCTAAACATTTTTTTTGTATAGTTGATATAAATAGCATTTGTTCAAAAGTAGATGTATCACAATCTTCAGTCCCTCGATTTTGAAATAGCAGGGGTGAGGGCTCTTTTTTTTGACAAGATCCCAATTGGGTGAAAGAGTGAATATATTGTACAGCCGTTGTATATCCTTAAATTGTGCACATCTTGTGTATTGTATATTGTATATTGCATTGTGAACGTATTGTATTGTGTTTTGTCTTGTCGTGTCTTGTCTCCCAAATTGGGAAAACCCAAATTGGACTTCTTTTAACGTTATTAGAGCTCGCACTTGATTTTTTGAGTTTAAAGATTAAAAGTGCGGTATTTTACGAGTAGAAAATCCCAATTTTATTAAATGTGCATATACGGTGTGCATACCTTGCTATTTGGCTCAGTACGGCTAAAAACCTACTGATTGAACCCCAAACTAAGGGGGGTGTGCCCATGTGTTGAAGTATCAGGTTTTTTTTGGTTGTTTCCCTCCAAAATTCAGTCCCCAACAAGGAATATCTTTTGCTGACCGAAAAAATTGTTTTTACCAATACAATACAATTAACGTCATCTTTATACTTTGAATGTACTTCAATTTTGGCGTCTTTTGTGCTCATTTTTGTGTTTTCCTTTTTTCGGCCCACGGGCACGCGTATCAAGCTCATCAAAAAACTTAAAACGAAAATTACCTCGCCAGGTGACTTTAGTCAAAGTGTCACCGGAACAACGAATGGAAAAACTTTTAGGCGAGTGCCACAGGAATGGGAATTTTTTAGCACGAGGGAAAGTCCTGGCTATTTTTTTTCCTGCCGTCGTGTGCATGTACGAAAAAGAAAATGCAGGGGTCTCGGATCTCCACTTCCATTAATTTGTCCTTTGCAAAGCTCTATACCGTCGCTGCCTCTCCCTCTCTCTCACACTACCGCTCTTAGCTCACACTTCTTGGAATGAAACACGATAATACTAGTTTGAAATGAAAGAGCTCTAAAAAATAATATTTTTAACTACCTTTGGTCGTAGTTTGATGGCACATCTAGTGAGAAAAGGAGAAAAAACAAAATCGGGAAGCCATGGCGGAAATTTTTGTAATTAGTGACGTCGACTCTGTCGCAAGAGAGCACGACGTCATAATTTCACAAAACCCTAAATATCTAAAATGTCACATAAAACTAGACATCTACAAAGTTTGCTATTTTTGTCGACGTCACCAACTGTCGTTAGATTTGTATTCGTCTACTACCGTCACAAGTTGTACCCATGTCTACGACCGTCACTTTTTGAATTAATGATTTCATTTTTGACAATGGTGTGTATCGAGGAAAAAATTACTGCGATGTATTTGATATTTGATATATCGAATATCGAGAGGTCAGAGGGCTCGATATAACGCTCCAAAAACCAACAAAAATTATTGCGATGTATTTGGTGTGAGGGGTGTGGCTGTACAAATTTAGTACGGAAATATTGTACGGTAAATCGTATGGGGGATCCCCTCGCCCCCAACCCCCTTAACAACTAGGGGCTCGCCACGAGGTGAAGGGGAGAAAGGGGGCTTTTGATTTTTTTTTGAAACCCAACGTCGCTTCGATATATCGCGACATAAATTTATTGGCAAATCGAGCTGATATATCGACAAAATACAGTGATATTGGGCTTCTCGATACATCGATTATAGGGGACCCAAAATTAGGTGTATATCGATTATAGGCAATGGGCCTTCGATACTCAACACTAACTTTTTTGCACATTGGAAGGCTATGCATAGTATGGAGAATCTCCAACTTGAATACATAGTAACACTTCAAAGTACACCGTGTATCGCTATTAGTGTTAATAATTTTTTCGCCGCTTAAAACATCTCCGTACACACTTGTCCAATTTTCAGTTTGAGACCGCCAATCGGAAGCTGAGATCTTACCTTTCAATCGCCACCGACAGATCCACAATCCGACAAGTGTGTACGTAGAAAAGATGTATTAAGTGGCAAAAAAACATTAACACTAATAGCGATTCGCGGTGTACAGGTTACATGGCCACACCCCAATAATGGAATATTTAGATACTTCAGAAGTCCAGATCATAGTTCAAAAGTAGGTGAAAGTAGGCCCATACAATATGCCTAATGTATGTAAAACATACAATATGACCTTAAGACCCATATTGTATTGGTCGCAAAATGAAAAAAAATAGTAACAGGGTTGAGTTGCACATCGATCGATAGAGAATTAAACGTCATGTCTAAATTTTGAAAAGGTGTACGGACCAACGCACGACGATCGTTCTTGACTTCAAACCACACTAAATAATGTTTAAATTTTTCAACTGTAAAAATTAGGTCAGAGAGCTGTTGACAATATTTTTCTTTTTTGCGTGTTCTCAACGGTTTGACCGTTAGTGACTAAAGCTGACCGCGGTCAACAGGATGACGGTCAGCTGGGAAGGACCTCCTTTCTATGTTTCAATTTCTTGTGCGTAACGCAATAGATAATTAATTTGTCGTTTTGCTCTTTATTACGGCATCCGACTCTGCGGACTTTTTGTCTTTTTGAATGTCGCAGCAATTATTGTTCATCGGAAACAGAATTAGTTGGGAGAGCCAAAAAAGTAAGGAAAAAAACTTTGGGGAATTGATCCTCGCAATGACTATTTTGGTTGCGCGCAGTCACCTACGTCAGCTTGTCAAAGATTGTACATTTTAAGTACACACTGGTACAAGTTGAGTACAGTACAACGTGAATCGCTATTAGGGTTAATGTTTTTTTGCCACTTAAAACATCTTTTATCCGTACACACATGTCGGATTGTGGATCCGACGGTTGCGATCGAAATGTCAGATTCTTAGCTTTCGATTGGCAGTCTCAAATTAAAAATCGGACAAGTGTGTACGGAGAAAAGATGTTTTAAGTGGGGTAAAAATTATTAACACTACCAGCGATACACGGTGTACCGTTGAGTTTTAGATTTGACGGGCAATCCGTCGAACAGCTTTGACTTGCCAAATTTTGAAACAACCGGTTAAAATTTTTACGGCCTTGTGAACGCCGACCGTCATAAGAAAATCAGTAATTCACACGGCCGGCCAAGGTTTACCGGCATCAAATGTACTAATGTGTACTTAAAATGTACAATCTTTAACAAGTTGACGTAGGTGACTGCGCGCAACCAAAATAGTCACTGCGCTGATCATTCCCCAAACTTTATTGCAAACCGTGCGATGGCAAAAAGCTAAAAACCAACAAGGTACAAAATGTGAAAAAAAACAAAAAAATGAACATCTAAAAGACTACAAGAGCCAAGAGAGAAAGAGACAAAATTAGGGAGATAAAAAGCATAGTTCAAAAGTAGGTGAAAGTACACCCATACAATATGCCTATTGTACGCAAAAAATACAATATACCCTTAAGACTTATATTGTATTGGCCGCAAAATGAAATAAATTAGTAACAAGGTTGAGTTGCACATGGATTGATAGAGAATTAAACGTCATGTCTAAATTTGAAAAAAAAACGGACAAAAAAATCTTTTTCTGTGAGTTTTGAGCGACGTTTTATTTAAACCGCCTGATTCGGACGATCGGACGGTCGCTGATCAAAGTAGCGATCAAAGAAGATCACATGAAAAGCCTATAACACAACTTACGATAGGACTAACGTCAGATTTGGACGATCGGACGGTCGCTGATCAAAGTAGCGACTTAAGACGATCACATGAAAAGCCCATAACACAACTTACGATGAAGGCGCCGACAAAAGACCTACATTTAGTGTTGGGTATCGGGTAAATTCATACCGCGATAATTCCGATATTCGATATATCGATTATCGATCGAGCAGACTCCTCGATATATCGTACCGAGACCAACATAAATTATCGCGATATATATCGCGATTTATAGTATTTTTAAAAATTTAATATTTTATATTTTAATATAATATGTTATTTTAGCGAAAAAAACATATTGTCTGATGCGCCACGGACGACGTGATTTTCGTTCCGTGACTTAAAGGTAGATGCCGCAAAATGTAACCGACAAAAAAGTACAAATTCTATAATTCATATGATTACTTATTTGGGGTATGGTTACATGAGGAGGTATCTGTATTGTACGGACATCAAAATTTCTGTATTACAGAGGCCTCGGTTAACATCGCGTATCTTCTGTAAACAGGTTTTTACATACGTGTTTTTATTTGAGTTGTCCTTGGAAGTTGACGATCAAATCTCTAAAATCGTCAAAGATTTGAGAACCGACCATTTTCGTATGTAAATCCGTACTTGCGTATTACGCACGTGTCTTCGCAAGTGTACCGTGTCAATGTACCTCAAAGATCTCCTTCACTCTGCTGACTTTCAGGAAAAAAACGTATGTCTTTTCGTCAAAGATTTTACGGTCATCTTGTCCGAAGGCTCGTGACTTTGGAGACTTGTGAAAATTTTCATTATCGGCAAAACATCGCGATATTTCGATAATCGATATATCGAGGCGATATATCGATTATCGGGTACCTAAAATTCGGTACAAATCGAATATCGGCAATTGGTCCTCGATGCCCAACACTACCTACAATAGAAAAGCCTACTTTTGAACTATGATAAAAAGAGAGCACTATCCGCAGATACGATTTTTCTCCGCGCAAACTTTTATGGCAGTAAGTACAAATATGTACAAATCTGGTACGAACTGACGACAAAAGCTGTTGACTTATTTTGACTTTTGAAGACCGATCTGTTTACTTGATGACCGGCTAACATTTTTAGGTGACATCTGGTAACAAGTGGAAATGATGAAGAATATGAATAAGGGTATGTCCCAATGTACTTGTAACTTAACGAACTTACTTTGTATTTTAGCGCGGATCCGCCGAACCCGGTTTTCAAGTGTCCCTATGTGTAAGAACATAATTGTAACTTACGTTTGTGACGATTGTATACGTAGACAATACGTGTGACGGTTCCCAACGTCTACAATTTGTGTTGTCGCACTATATTTTTTGGAACTGCTTGTGACGACGCATATCTTACAGTGACATTGTAGACGTATAGCCTTCCAGCCTGTGCCGTTTTACGTTTGACGAAAATGTAGGATGAAAAGACGAAATAGGCCAGATCCGGAGGTACATGGTTACCGGGAGGATGTTCTGTCGCGTAATGTAGGAGGAAAAGACAAAAATGTAGGAGGAAAAGACGAAATAGGCCAGATCCGGAGGTACATGGTTACCGGGAGGATGTTTTGTCGCGTAATGTAGGAGGAAAAGACGAAAATGTAGGAGGAAAAGACGAAATAGGCCAGATCCGGAGGTACATGGTTACCGGGAGGATGTTCTGTCGCGTAATGTAGGAGGAAAAGACAAAAATGTAGGAGGAAAAGACGAAATAGGCCAGATCCGGAGGTACATGGTTCCGGTGTATATTTTTGTAGTTTGGCCTTCTTGTGAAAGCGGTTTTACTTTATTTAAAACATCCCGCTAATTTATTTTAAGATAAGTCTGAAGTTGACGTGACACTGTCTCTAAAAACACAAGACCACAACTTTTTGTACATTCTAAATCCAAGGATGACGCGAATTAGGGTACAGGCCCTTGTGGCTAAGTACGGGTTTTTTTTTCTGTCGTTTTCTTTTAAAACTTAGCGATGTACTGCTTAAGCTGTGACCGTATGAAGAAATCGCAAATTTGTAGAGTACAATTTGTGTCATCGTCGACTTAGGATTTACGAAAACTTGTCTTGTGTTTTTTCGACCCACTGTCACGTCATCTTCAAACTTATCATAAACCACATCGGTAATGTGTTTTTATACAAAGTAAAACCGTTTCCTCAAATAGGAAAAAATATTCCCACGTGTGAAAAGTTTTCAAAAGTTTTTGATGACTGAAAAAAATACAAGGCTGTTCGTTTTTGTTCGCATGCACATTGTATGATTTTTTTTTGGAGAGGTCTCGATGGTGCAGTGTCATTTCACGTAAAGGTGAAAAATTTGGGAATGTGAAAAATCTGCGAAATCATGGCGGCCGGATAGGGGAGGTTTAAGCAAAGGCATGTTGTACAGCCACGACTGCAAGGTTGTACGTCTACGATGTCACACAATGACACGCGACGTGCCATTTTGTTTCAAAAATGACGATGTGTCTTGCAAGTTACGACGCTTCAAAAAGTTTCGAAAAATACGGTGTGGCAAAACACATTGTACACGTTGAGAGCCATCACATGCATTGTCGACTGATACAATCGTCACAGATTTAAGTAACTATTTTGAGTAAACACATAGAGGCACTTGAAATCCGGGTCTGCCGGATCCGCGCTAAAAACAAAGTAGGTTCGCTAAGTTACAAGTACATGGGGTCGTACCGTTATACTCTACAGTTTTGACATTTCTTTGTACGGGCTCGTATGGTTACAACTTTAGCATTAAAGCCTAGGTTTTAACTTTTAAGGAAAACAACAAACAAAAATAGGTGCTTAGGGTATGTCCCTATGTACTTGTAACTTACTGAACTTACTTTGTATTTTAGCGCGGATCCGCCGAACCCGGTTTTCAAGTGTCCCTATGTGTAAGAACATAATTGTAACTTACGTTTGTGACGATTGTATACGTAGACAATACGTGTGACGGTTCCCAACGTCTACAATTTGTGTTGTCGCACTATATTTTTTGGAACTGCTTGTGACGACGCATATCTTACAGTGACATTGTAGACGTATAGCCTTCCAGCCTGTGCCGTTTTACGTTTGAAGAAGATGCGCTTTGCCTCTGCGTCGCCTGTCCGCTCGACGTGAAATGGCATCGGAATTTCGAGACCCCTGAAATAAAAAAATCTGTACTGGACGAAAACAGACAAAACCAAAAAAATTCTGTCTTTTTTTTCGCCGTATTTGAACGCAAACGGACAAAACATAGCGAATTCTGTACTTTTCTTTGTCCTTGGAATTGTACGAAAATTTTGGAAAATTACGGCACGTGGGAATACATGTTCCTATTTGTTTATTGAAAATACCTAGTTTTAAAGCACATCGCGCATGTGTTTTAAACATAAGTTTGAAGATGACGTTTTTTGTCGTGGAAGTGGGTCGAAAAATACAAGACGACAAATTTTCGTACATCCTAAATTCGAGGATGACGCAAATTGTACTCTACAAATTTGCGATTCCTTCGTACAGTAGCAACTTAGGCAGTACGGCGCTAAGTTTTAAAGGAAAACGACATAAAAAAACCCTTACTTGCACATGGGGACATACCCTAAGTAAATACCGGCAATCCCGAAAATGCTTGCCGTTTCCTCACTTCATCAGTACGATCTACAACCTTATTAAACCCTATTGAATTAAATACATAATTTGCTACGCCAAGTTGTTTCCGTTTTAACGCGAACTGTATCTAGTAATCACTATTGTACGTTACGCAAAACGATAAAATAAACATAAGTTAGGGTGAAGTTCCATCAGACGAAAAGTGAAGTTGTTTACAGAAATCAGGGCCTCTCTGTACTATGCCGTACCTATTATTTTGTTTTTATGAGCGAATAACATTATAGGGAGTCTGGACAATATGCTCCAAAGGTATGGGAGGTAACAATGACCGTTGGATATTCATTCGCTAAGCATTCGCTTCAAAAGAAATTGTAACTAACAACTCGCCACCAGTTACAAAAAAAATTGAACAACGACACGTAGGATAATGAGCGTACGTGTCAGGATGGCTATCAACGATATTAAAAAAAAAATGCTTATGGTATATACATTAAAAAATACATGAAACCAATGAGACCATTAGTTATATGTGAGTGATAAATTCAGAATTAAACCTTCATAATACAAGCTAAAAGTATAAGGCTAAAAAGGTAGCTAAATGATATCTTAAAAACAAAATATAGATAACTAGGAATTTTTTTTAACCTACAATAAGATTCCCATATACAAAAAGTGCGACCTTGAAAAAAATACTTTAAAAATCTGAAAATATACGAAAATATACGAAATTATATGGAAATGTACGAAATTATAAGGGAAGTGTACCTGAAAACACTAAAAGTAAAGAAAATCTAAAGCAGTTGCTATTGTTAGGAACTTACGAGAATGTACCTTAAAAACCCTAAAAATCCCCTTTAAATAACCCAAAAAATACGAAAATGTACGGGCATTGTACGTAGATGTACGGAAAACGCAACACATTTGTACTGAAGTATACGAGAATGTACAAGAATGTACCCTAAAAAACCTAAACGAAATAACCCTAAAAATTACAGAAAAATACGGACACTACATAAATGTACAAGAAATGTAAGGCGGTTGTTCTAAAACATACAAAATGTACGGAAATTTACCTTGGAAACCCTAAATTCCCTTTAAATAATCCTACAACGTACGGATGTATACGGACATTGTACATAGGTGTACGAAAAAATGTATGGGGGCAAAGTAAAGTACGCATTTTATTAACATTTCAAAATCATTCAATGCGCACTCTACGCCCATTTGTTACATCGTGAATCACGATTAGTGTTAAGAAATAATTAATGTACAAAAATAATTAGTGTTGTTACCTCTAATTTGGATTTTCGCGTTTCGGGAAAAAATGTTTTACTCTAAAAGTGTAGCCGGTAGTGTTGTGTACTGGCAAGAAATTTATCGCGATAACACTGATACCGATAGTTATAGGTTATCGAACGATCACGGTTTCCGATATATCGCTCCGAGACCAACAAATTCCTTATCGGCGATAAGTGGAAAAAACATAATACGTTATATACTAGTATTTTTTTATATGATGTATTATATATGTCACTTTATATAGCGTGGCATACCACGTGCAACAATTTTTTTCGTACTCTGTGTAACAGCATAACGACGGTTTAGTACGACAGAATAAACGTACAGTTGTATGGTACGAACTCTACAATTATCGGTGATAGCTATCGCTACCGATGTTATCGCGATAAAGATCCGATATTGTCGTTGTTTTATCGACGATAACAACGGTGTCGATATATCGTGCCAATGTATCGATTATCGGCAAGCGAAAAATAAATAAATATTGATTATCAGCAAAACCTTGTCGATACACAACACTAGTAGGCGATACAACCTGTGTTGACATATCTGACGATTGAACATGTAAGAACAGGTTCGCGTGATTTTTCCTTGTCTTTATCACAGGAAATCAAATTTAAGTGGGCTTTTACATGGCGACGCACTCAAATTTAAGTGTTTGACGCCTTTTTCGGACATTTGTACGTCTGTATGAAATAATGAGCAGTTTCAACACGGATTGACACGTTTCGTACACCATACTATTAAAGATGACCATAAATTAGAGTTAATAACGCTAATTAACTAGTACCCTAATTAACGCAAAAAAACAATTATTGTAAATAATTATATTGCAAGTTCATGGGTCAAAATTTGGGTGCGCCGAATTTGCGTTATCATCGCTATTAGCGATTCAAGGTATATTTTACTCCGTGCTTAATATGCGCAGGGGACATCTATGCACAAAACCTTAGGCATCTACTATTTCACAAAAAACTAGACGTCTACAATAGTCGTCGTTTTTGTAGACGTCACCAAACGTCGTAAGTTCCGTAGTCACATTCAATCTTCACAAATTGTATCGACATCTACAACCGTCACATTTTAGAGTTCCTATTTCATTTTCAAACATTAGAACGCTCTAAAAAGTAGTACGGAGAATCTTTACAAAAATCCAGAGTACTTTAAAGTAACGGTTACATGGGCATATACCCTAAGGGGGTGTCCCCATGTAATCAGTACTTTGATAAAGTATTTTGGATTGTAGTGACGATTATGCGTACTAAAGTGTCCCAATGTGCGAAAATGAAATCGGAACTTTGACATGTGACGGTTGTAGACGTAGGTACAACTTTGTGACGATTGAAGACGACTATGACATTGGTGACGCAAAAAAAAACAGCGACAATTGTAGATTGCTATTTTTTTCTTATTTTGTGACATGGCAGATGCTTGGGGTTTTGTGACATTGTGGCATCATGCTCACTTGTGACAACGTCGACGTCACATATTCAAGAACTTTCGGCCATGGCTACCCGATTTCATTGTTCCGACTTTTCTCACTTGACTTGCCATAGGAATATACATAAAGGTAGTCAAAATAATTGTTTATCAAATATCTTTCATATCATACCAGCATTGTGGTGCCTCGTTCTAATAAGTGTGAGATAAAAGTGATAGTGTGAGAGAGAGAGGGGAGAGGCGGCGACGACGCAAAATTTTGCAAAGGACCCATGAACAAAAGTGGAGGTCCGAGACCCCTCCAAAATTTTTCCGTACATGCTCGTCATTTCAGTACATGCGCGTGACAGGGAGAAAAATAGCATAGTTCAAAAGTAGGCGTTTTATGGTAGGCCTTTGGTAGGCGCAAGTTGTGTTATAGGCTTTTCATGTGATATTCTTAGATCGCTACTTTGATTGCTACTTTGATCAGCGACCGTCCGATGACGTTTAGTTCTCTATTGAACGATGTGCAACTCAACCGTGTTACTTTTTTTTTCATTTTGCGACCAATACAATATGGGTCTTAAGGTCATACTGTATTGTTTTGCGTACAATAGGCATATTGTATAGGCCTACTTTCACCTACTTTTGAACTATGAAAAACAGCGAGTACTCTCCCTCGTCCTAAATTTTTTCCACCCGTGTGGCGCTTGCGTGGTTCGTTTTCCATTCGCTGTTTGGGCGATACTTCAACTAAAAACATCCTCTCGAGATGATTTTTGATGAAGTTTTTTGATGGGCTGGATCCTCTTGCCCGGGGGTCGAAAAGAGGAAAAGGCCAAAATGCGTTCATATGATGACAAACATTCAGTACATTTGAAGTATCGATTTCACGTTCACTACACTTTGGTAAAAATAATTTGTTGTATGGCTAAAGTTTTCCTCAAAGTTCCCTGAATTTTGGGGGAAAACGACAGAGAAAAGTCGATACTTTAATACGCGGGGACACCCCCAAAGTAATGTATCTGTACGGACAGAAGTAATTGATGTTCCAAAAGATTTTGATCTGGCACTTCAGTAATGACGAAGTAAAAAAGTGGATAGGAGTCTAGATAAAAATGGAACGACGGACAAAATTTTGTAATTCCCTTCCGTATGCGTCGGCGAAATTCGTGCCGGGGCAAAATTCGTGCCGGGGCGAAATTCGTGCCGGAGCGAAATTCGTGCCGGCAAATAGCGTTTCCTTAAACAATCGCTTCCACAGTTTTGCACACTTGGCAGATTTACATTTGTACTCTCCATTGCATCCAGCGCCTGAAGAAAATTTAGTCAACGAGGTGAGAAAATTTAGTCAACGAGAGTCCTTGCCAGACTGGCATGATCAAATTAGGACCAGGTCAACAAAAAGGACAGTCTCGAATCGCGTGTCTTTTGACCACGTCAACTGCCTTTCCGTACATCCTTTTCTTCTCATATTTAAACCGCATGAAACCAGACCATTTCAAGGAGAAAGAGAAAAACAAAGATACAAGACACATTTTCCTTGTTTTTAACGCCTCCACCAAAGTGTCACACTGTCACCCTCCTTCACATATGGCTTTTTGCCGAGTAGTACTGACGCTACTCCTTACCGCATTATTCAGCCGCCAATCCGATGCTGCCACGTCTACAGACAAAACGAAAACGTACATCGTCCACGTGGACGGCCACGCGTTCCCTGTGGCTTCCAAACTGCATCCGTCTCTTACCAAATCCGTTTCCTCACGGAACTCCTTTATCGCCGCCAATGTCCGACGTAACAACGAGCTTTTGTCGCGTGTGGACGTCTTGTAAGCTTCCGTACCGTGACGTCATCATGACGTACCATTGTAGGAAAACCCTGAAACGAGTTTGTTGAGGAAAATTTTGTGGAGTTTCAAAAGAAAGTGAACCAAAAAAGAAAAAAGAGGAGGAGAGAAAAGGTTTTGCAAAATTATGATGATCGTTAAAATCCAAAATCCTTCCTTATAATTTCGTGCTATTTTTAATCGGTGCTCTAAAACTCTCTAGTCGTTCTCTCACATAAGAGTTATTCCTGCATTCCCAAAATTACCTTTATAAGAAGGTCCTTTGAAAGTGTGTTTTGATTCTCTCTCTCTCTCTCTCTCTCTCTCTCTCTCTCTCTCTCTCTCTCTCTCTCTTCTCTCATAGGTCCTCCTCTAAGCTGTATGACTACCACTACGCCATGAATGGCTTCGCAGCTTCTCTCACTCAACAGCAGGCGAAGGATTTACGAGGTACGTTCCACACTATAATTGATGTGGATATCTTGTTGTTATTTATTAAAACGAGAAAGATTTGCGTGGGCCGACGTACTTTGGAATATTTTTGTCGTTACTTCAGTCTTTTGTAAGAGGAAGAAAAGATATAAGCTGGAAGAAATAAACTTAAATGTACCCGAATTTTAAGCTGATTTGAGAAACGTCGAATCTATTGTAGTAGATAAAGTGGAAAAGTGTTCTCTAAGCCCTTGTTAAATTGACAATGCCATCATTTTCTTCATGTACAGCTTTGCCCGGTGTGAAATCAGTCGCACCCGATACGTTGAAGAACATTACAACAACATATAGCCCCACCTTTTTGGGTCTAAATGACCCCCCCCAAAAAAACCCTCCCGGACTTTACACGAAACATAATGGAACTGGAATGATAATCGGAATGATAGATACCGGTACGTGACGTGACATTGTTGACGTGACATTGTTGACGTGACATTGTTGCAATATGGAATATCATTCAACCAAAAACTCGTAAATTGTTGGATTGAATGCTGATGATTTATCACTGATGGAATTAACTTCATTCACAAAGAATCAATTTTTGTCATGAAGTTTTTTTTGGGTGTTGTTGTAATCATTACTTATTCTGTTTTATGTTTTTCGAATCTAGGCATCTGGCCTGAAAATCTGAGCTTCAATGACCACGGATACCCTCCTCCCCCGAAAAAATTTAAGGGAATTTGTCAAGCTGGTGAAAGTTGGGAAACAAGCACCTGTAACAGGTGAGTAAGACTTACCAAACTGTAATTTTTTCATTAACCAAAAAAACGTTTCTATTTTGTGTATAGACTCAAATAGCAGATGTTGTTCTTCTTACATCATTTTTCCACATATTCCCATTTTTTTTCTACTTATTTCTCTTTGAGGTAAAAGCTAAACAAGACACCGCTGGTGTTAGAGTTTAGGTAAACCTTCTCAGTTGTGTATTGGCTGCATAACAAAAACCGAAGAATTTTTTCTTACATTTCACATTCGATACCATTAAAGCAGTTTACTACATTGCCCACCTTAATTAGTTTGGGTGAAAAGAAGACTACGGAAGCACGTCAAAATGCCACAACCACCTCATCTCCTTTGAAAGAGTTCCCGCACAGGTTTTTTCTTAAAGACACATGAACCCACTCTAAATTATGTGCATGCGTCGAAGCTCCAACCTAGATATACTAATACCAGGAGTAAATTTTTTCAACTCACCACGTGTTGGGAATTCTCATGTTTATGATAAAAAATTTTCTCAACCAACATTACACCCAAATTTGTAGGAAAATTATTGGTGCTCGATACTTCTTGGCTGGATATGAAGCGTCATCGACTATACCGGTCGGATCGGATTATCGATCGGCTCGGGATATGCTTGGCCACGGTACCCATACGGCTTCTACGGCAGCCGGATCTCAAGTTTCTAAAGCGAGTATTGGAAATCTCACTATGGGTCAAGCACAAGGAGTAGCTTTTGGCGCGCATATAGCCGTTTATAAGGTTAGTTCCTTAAATTTTAAAACAAGCAGTAGTTTTGGACTTTTACTAATTTTGGCCACATAGAACATGGGGTGCGCTATGGAGCTCACAAATCCGCACAGAAGGGTAAGCTCGATAAATTTAAACCCTACAATAGTTTTGGAATTTTACGACCTTTGCCTACATTGAACAATGTTTTTTCTCTACTTTTCAACAGCATTGTCATTTGTTTAAGCACCTATAAGTTAGAAATCACATATCCATACATACAAAGCTGAATTCTACAACTTTTGAGGTTTTCTTAAGTATAAAATTATACTTTGACTACGTTTGCTTAGAGTGGGAATTTTTTTTTTTGATTGCAGCTCGTGGACAAAAGGTTCACACGATTCAAGGTCATTATTTGTGGTTCCACATGTTTTACACAAGTAGTGGCATGATAGCCATTAGCTTTTTATTTTGAAGTTCCTCCATTTTATTTCCCTAATCCTATGCATGAGATAGTGTGGAAAGCATCCAGTTGAGGATATATTTACCAACATTAGTGTGGATTAGCATGCGCAACACGTATATAACTCGCTAACAAACTACACTAAAATCCGTGGAAGATACAAAATCTCCACTAGTTGAACATCACAAAAGATAATATTTCTTACCACGGTGAACCCATCACCTTATCTTATGCTCTCAAAGACCCTTGATCATAGAATAACGACAAACAAGTACTACTTGCAGGTTTGTTGGCCAGAGGGTTGTTATGATTCGGACATCATCAGCGGCATTGAATATGCGATTTATGATAAAGTTGACGTCATCTCCATCTCTCTTGGTGGTAGTACATCAGGATTTCCTTTAAGTGATGGTATTTCAACGGGAACCCTAATGGCCACGATTTCCGGAATACCGAGTGTAGCCGCCGCCGGAAATTCCGGACCGACGCCGGAATCAGTCGAAAATGTCGCTCCGTGGATTTTTAGTGTGGCTGCTTCTTATCTCCCAAGGAGTCCAATAACTTCAGATTTGATTTTCGACGGAAAAATTAAGGTCGCTCAGAAATACGTCTATTTGGGAGATTCGTCACGTCTCGCGGTACGTTTTTCGTTTTTTGGGTTGAAAAACCTAATGAAAACTTAGAGCCAAAATTAAGTAGTAAAAAAAGAGAGTACAAAATAGAGTACCGCCGTTTCTAAAGGAAAAAGCACAAAGAAGAAAAGTTTAACCAGAAAAAAATGTCAATGCTTACTACTGGCAGTCATCTGAATTTGATTTATTTAATTTTTCAAACAAAAGGAAAAATGACGTTCTTGTTAGAGGTAGCGTAGCGCCTTGCACTCTAATTCTGCGTCTTGTCACAAGTGCGACCTTTTATAAGGAATCCCCTTCGTATTACGTTCATGTAAACTAGTACAACCGTGAATAGTAATTAATGTTAATAATTTTTTCGTCTCTTAAAACATCTTTTCTCCGTACACACATGTCGGATTGTGGATCTGACGGTTGCGATTGAAAGATTATATTCTCAGCTTACGAATGGCGGTCTTAAATTGAAAATTGGACAAATGTGTACGGAGAAAAGATGTTTTCAGTGGCGAAAATATTATTAACGCTAATTACGATTCACGGTTGGTGCACACATCCTAATCTGTACGAATGTGTACACAAGGTACAATTTGTTGTTAAAATAGCAGAACAACATACGCGAAAATAACCACAGTACTTTACTGAAGTATCAAATAAAATACAGTAATTTCTTTATTTATTGAAATACAATATGATACAAAATCTATCTGCATTCCGTATCCCGTATCTTTCATGTCACTCTTGTCCGCGATCTGTCCTCTTAACCCTAAATCGCTCAAATTTTGCCACGTAGCCCTAACTGCCGAAGCTTAGCCCTAACCGCAAACCACTTTCATATTCAACTCAACCCTAACCCTAACTTGAACCCTAACCCTAACCCTAACCCTAACTTGAACCCTAACCCTAACCCTAACCCTACATTTTAGAACACTATCCCTTCAATATCCCTTCCGTACCTTCAACTCCCTACCTTCCACTCGTTTCTCAAAGGTTAACTTTAGGTCATCCCTAGTTTAACCCTAGTTTAACACAACCCTAGTTTAAGTTCAACTCAACCTATCTTAACCCTATTGTAATTCAATCCTATTCCAACTCAACCTTAGGTTATCTCAACCCTAGATCAACCCTAGCTTAACTCAACCCTAGCTTAACTCAACCCTAGCTTAACTCAACCCTAGTTTAACTCAACCCTAGTTTAACTCAACCCTAGCTTAACTCAACCCTAGCTTAACTCAACCCTAGTTTAACTCAACCCTAGGTTAACTCAACCCTAGTCTAACCATAGATTATAAATAGCCTAATAACCTAGGTTAACCCTAGTGTAACACATAACCTTATTCTTAATCTTAGTTCAACCGTAGTTAAACTGTAAGATAACCCTAACGCCCATGGAAATAGACCCTCCAGCACAAGCTTCCAAAAAAGGAGGAGGAGGAGATACATTATCCACACCTTTTCTTGTCAATGGAGATAACCTAATCCCTGAGACTATAGCTACCGTGTCCGAAGAAGGAGGAGGAGAGGGAGGAGGTGGACGGGGAGGAGGTGGGGGAGAGGGAGGAGGAGGGGGAGAAGGAGGAGGAGGGGGAGGAGGAGGGAAGGGGGAGAAGGGAAGAGGAGGGGGAAGGAAAAGGGAGGGGCCATGGATGGAAAGGTCCAATGATGGTAATGGAGAGGGACGGGAAGTAGAAGGCGAGAAGGGAGGTGGAGGAGGAGCAGGAGGAGAAGAAGAAGAGAGAGGAGAAGAGAGAAGTAGGAGGAGGAGGAGGAGAAGCGTAGGGCTTATGTCGGCGGAGGAGAAGAGAGAGGCGGAGGAAGAATCTAGGAAGCTTCTGGAAGCTGAGTTGCAGGAAATTACCGGGAAGGAGGGAGTGGGACTGACAGAACTGATGGATATGTATGTGAACGAAAGTCACAAGGGAGGGGAAGAGGGAGAGGAAATGGATTCCGACGACGAAGAGGAGTCGGAGGAGGAGGGAGAGGAGGAGGCGATACCTTTCTGGGTTTGTGTTAACTGCACGTTCAAGAACAGCAACGAGAAGGTTGTCTGTGCGGTAAGTGGGGGAGAGGGAGAGGGAGGGAGGAAAAGGGAGGGAGAGAGAGAGGATTTCTTTTTTGGGAAGTTTCTCTCTCTCTCTCTCTCTCACACACACTCTTTCTCTCTCTCTCTCACACACACTCTCTCTTTCTCTCTCTCTCTAGACCTCCATCGCCATCTCCCTCTTTCTTTCTCTCCCTCTGTCCCTCTCTTCCTCTCCCTCCTTTCTCCTTTTGTCTCTCTTCCTCTCTCTCCTTTCGCTTTGTCTCTCTTTCTCTCTTCCTCTCTCCCTCCTTTCCTCTTCCTCTCCCTTTTCTTCCTCTCTCCCTCTCTGTCCCTCTTCCTCTGTCCGTCTCTGTCCCTCTATTCCTCTCACCCTCTCACCCTCTTTTCCGTTCTCCCCGTCCCTCTCGTTTTCTCTCCCTCTTCCTCTCTCCCCCTCTCCCGCTCTCCCTCTTTCCCTCTCTCCCTCCCTCCCTCTCCTCCATCAATTTGGTCACAATTTGATAGATTTTTTTTTTAGTGTCTGGTTGCCTTTTTTCGACTCTCCTTTTTTTTTTTTTTTTTTTTTATTTTGCGTTGTTTTTTCCCTGTTTTAATTTTTTTTTTTTTTTCCTATTTTGCGTTGTTTTTTCCCTGATTCAAGTTTTTTTTTTTTAAGTGCAATTTTAGAATTCACAATTAAATATTTTTACTGTTCTTTTTCACTTTGTTTTTCTCTCTTTTCCTTTTCTTCACTTTTTTTCTCACTAGTTTTGTTTTTTCGCTTTTTTTTCACTTTTTTTCTTTTCTCACTTTTTTTTTTTTGACTCTTTTTTGACTTTTTTTTTTACCCTTTTTTTTTACTTTTTTTTTTTTTTTTTTTTTTTTTTTTTTTTTTTTTTTTTTTTTTTTATTTTTTTTTTTTTTTTTCCCAGTTATGTAAAGAATACCGTCTTTCCGAAATTTTAACAAAAGGTTTCGCCGCAAACCCCGAGGCTCCAAAAATTTTGACCCATTTTTTGCCGAAAAATACTTCGGATTCCGAAAAAAATATTGTTTCCGAAAAAATTATCGTTTCCGAAAAAACTGTTGTTTCCAAAAAAACACTCGATTCTGAAAAAAAAATTGTTTCCGAAAAAGTAATCGCTTCTGAAAAAACAGTCGATTCTGAAAAATCGATCGATTTCGATAAATCGAGATCAGAAAAATCGGAGAAACCGGAAAAATCAGAAAAGTCGGAAAAATCAGAAAAACTAGAAAACTCCTTTGTTGGAGAAAAAGAGATTGTTAAAGAAATTGGTATTTCTGAATCGAATAACACCGGTTTCTTAAATTTTACGGCTCCGAATTTAAATCGAACAGCGGTCGGTTTTGACGAACGAATGCTCCTTCATGAAGAAGTTAGTATTATTTTTTTCTCTCTCCTTTTTGTTTTTTTTTTTTTGTTACTTTTTTTTTTGTTTTTTTTATTGTTGCTCTTCCCTTTTTTTTTCTGACGATATTCGACGACTCGGAGCCGAACGGAGAACTTTATTCGTTCGTCAGCCTCGATTTCCGATTTGACTTGAGTTATGCTTGATGATCTTGGATGAGCGGATCTGTTTTATCGGAACGTTTCATCCGAAGACCGGACCGAAGTTGAGATTATGACCAACTTTAGGTTTTTTTTTCTTTTTTTTTTTTCTTTTTTTAAATTATTTGTTTATTTGTTTTTGTTTATTTCGTTTTTTCATTGATTTATTTTTTCCATTTTTGTTTTTGTTAACGATTTTATGATTTTTCTTAATCGATGTAGTAAACCTAATTTTTCCTCTCCCTAAATTGGATAAAATATTAAGGTTACAAATAGGGTAAAATTTATTTTAAATCACATTTATATTCATATTTGTAATTTTTTTTTATGTTTGCATTTATACGTATGTTTGTATGTCTATTCCTATTTATATTTTCTATATATATATATATATTTATAATTGTATTTATATTATATTTTACATTTTATTTATATTCTATTTCTATTTCTATTTATATTTTATAGTTATATGTATAATTATATTATATTTCTATTTTTATTTACATTTATATTGATGTTTATATTTTAAATTTTTATTTATATTTACATTTATATTTACATTTATATTTTTTTACAGGTCTTTTCCCGGGACGAGCTTTTCCTTTTCCGGTTCGAGAAATCACACAAACTGAACTGGAAGAGGTGAAAACTTAAGCATTTTCTAACATTTTTGCTATATTTGTTTATTAGTTTGTTTGTTTGTTTGTTTTTTTTTTTTAATCTTTTTTCTGTTGATTTGCATGCTGATTTTTTTTGCTACTTTTAGGGATTGCCCAAATTTTCCTAGTTGTTCGTTCCGCCCTCCCTCCCTCCCTCCTCCCTCCAGTCGTTCGCCTGTCCATCTCTCTTTTTTTTTGTGAAGGAAAAAAAAAGTGATGAATCGTTCTTTGTGCGTTTGTTGTTTTTTTGTTTTTTTTGTTTTTGAGGTTTTAAACTGAGCTTTATATTTTTTTCACTTAACCCATATATATTTGTGTATATATATGTATATGTATATATATATATATATATGTATATATATATATATATATATATATATACACACACACACACACATATACATATGCAGATACATATACATATAAGGATAGAAAATTAATAAAAACATGTTAATATATACTTTTTTGTTATTTTTTCCGATAAACCCAAAAAAAAAGAAATAATAATAAAAACAAGAGTAATAAAAAATAAAATAATTATAACAAATAAAAAGGAGGGGTGCAGGTCCACACATCCTTTCATGTGAAGGAGGTGGAGGCAACCGCCAGTCTCCCACAATGGTATATTTATTTTTCATTTTAATTTATTATTATTATTATTATTATTACTTTTATTATTATGACTGTTATTGTTATAATAATTATTATTATTTTTATTATGGGTCTTCTTGTTATATTTAAATTGCAGTTTGGTTTGAGTTTTTTTTTGGGGCGGTTTTCGACGTAATTTTATTATTTACCGAGTCCAAAGTCTTTGCCCTAATTGACACAATTGACCCCTAATTTAAAGCTAATTTAACCCAAATTTGAAAACCTAATTTACACCTAGTTTGAACCTAATTTAGTCCAAATTTAGCCCAAAGTTGATCCAAATTGTGAAAATTAAACAACAAACCTTTCGGAATTAAAAAATAAGAGTCGCGTACGACTTAAAAGTACCATTAAAATTATTTTGTCTTTTCTGCAGGAGGTTTCCAGTGGACACCGACCTAGTCCAAAATCTGTACCAGATTTAGCCTGAATAGAGCCCTAAAAGAGCCCTAATATATCCCTAATTTAGCCCTAAGTCTGTCAAAATTTAGAAAATTATGCATCAAATTGTGCGAGATGAAAAGATATGAATTGCTAAGAGTCAAAATTGACATTTATTCTATTTTAATTTTTCGCAGGAGGTTTACAGCGGTCACCAAGCTAGTCTGAAATCTGTACCAGGTTTAGCTGCCCTAATTTAGCCCTAATTTAGCCCTAATTTAGCCCTAATTTAGCCCTTATTTAGCCCTAACTAAGCTCTACATTTCAGAAAATTAAACATCAATTGTGCGAAATAGAAAAAATCGAATTGGGTTAGGGTCAAAATTGACATTTATTTTATTTTAATTTTTCTGCAGGAGGTTTACAGCGGACACGTATGCGAATGAGCACTCAGCTCTGGCGGCAAGACTGGCGGCCGGAGTGTTCGATCAGAAGCCATGTCTTGGCTATTCTCTCCTTCTTTCTCATAGTCAATATGATCTTCTCTCCTCCATCCCCTCTGACTCTCGCTCTGGCCTCTTCCTCCACCCTCCAGGTCCGTCCCCCTGGGCACCACGCGGAGAGAGAGACGGTGATGGGCTTCTGTCTACACAACAATGCGGCGGTCGCGGCGAAAGCGGCTCAAAAAGTCGGCGCCAAAAAAATTTTAATCATCGATTGGGTAAATTAATTTTTGTGTTTCTTTGATTTTGTTTTATAGTTTTTTTTTTTAATTTGGGTAGATATAGATAGCTATATGTAATGTTGTGTATCGGTGAATTTCCTATTGCGATAATTCCGCGAACCTATATATATCGCTCGGAAACGAATAAATTTGAAAGCGAAAGCGGGTTAAGGGTAATTCAGTAACATTTTTATTGTTGTTGTTATTGTTGTTGTTATTGTTGTTGTTATTGTTGTTGTCATTATCATTTTTTCTATTACTATTGTTGTTATTGTGATTACTATTATCGCTATCATTATTATTGTTGTTGTTATTATTGTTGTTATCATTATTATCATTACCATTTTCATTATTATTGTTTTTTTATAGGTTTATTATTGCCTCCATTGTCACTATCATTATTATTGTCGTTGTTTTTATCATTATCATTTTTACAGTTGTTGTTATTGTTATTGTTGTCATTATTTTATTGTTGTTGTTGTTATGATTATTATTGTTATCGTTATCATTATCATTATCATTATTATAGTTCTTGTTATTGTTGTTATTATTACCATTATGATGATCATTATTATTGTTTTTGTTCTTTTTATTATTACTATTATTATCATTATCTTTATTGTTGTTGTTGTTATGATTATTATCATTATCATTATTATTGTTATTGTTGTTGCTATTATCGTCACCATTATTGTTGTTGTTGTCATTGTTATCATTTTTGTTGTTATTATTGTTTTTATTGTGATTGTTATTATTGTTATTATTTTGTAAGTCGTTTACACTATTTTTTTTGTTAAATTTGGAAATTTGGAATTATTTTATATTTGTTAGATGCATTTGTAAATTCTATAGATTTTGACACAATTTTATTTTTTTTCGAATTTCGAAAGACATTTCACCATAGTTTTGAAATGTTTACGTCGGAACTTATTTTTTCAAACCAATAATTTTTGATTCTTAATGTATTAGTTTCTCTCTCTTTCTCTTTTATCAAAACGAGTGTTTTGTTTGTTTGCTTTTTTTTAGTTTCATGAAATTAATTAATTTATTAATTAACTTATTTATTTATTGATTTATTGATTTATTTTTTTGTTTATACATTTATTTGTTTATTTATTTGTTTGTTTATTTGTATGTTTATTTTTTTATTTTTTTTACTTTTTTTCTGGCAGGATGTCCACCACGGAAACGGAACGCAAGAAATTTATGAAAGTGATCCTTCGGTATTCACTTTCGAAAAATCCTTTTGTGAAGGAGAGGAGGGAGAGAAGGGAGAGGAGGGACAGGAGGGACAGGAGGGAGAGGGACAAAAAATGGTTCGGGAGAGTAGGAAAGAGGGAGAGGATGGAGAGGGAGAGGGAGAGGGAGAGGGAGAGGAAAGAGAGTGGAGAGGGAGAGGGAGAGGGAAAGGGAGAGGAAGAGGGGGAGGGAGAGGGAAAGGGAGAAGGCTAGGGCGAGGGAGAGGCAGAGGGATATTCACTTTCCTTCAGTATTCACTGCTCGAAAATCCTCTTGAGGAATAATATGACATATGGTTTTGGGAGAGGAGGGAGAGGGATAAAAATGGTTGGGGGAGGAAAGAAGGGAAGAGGGATAGAGGGTGAGGGAGAGGGCGGGGGAGAGGGATAGGGAGAGGGCGAGGGAGAGGGAGAGGAGTTTTGTCCCTCTGATTTTAAATTCATGAATGTTGTAATTTTTCTTTCGCTACCATTGACTTTGATTAGGCCCCTCTCTCTCTCTCTCTCTCTCTCTCTCTCTCTCTCTCTCTCTCTCTCACTCTCTCCCTCTCCCTCTCCACTTCTCTCTAATGAATATTTGTTTTTGTATTGTGTTTCCCCTAGTTTGACGCTTTGTCTTTTTCCTTTCCTTTCTCTTTCTTTTTTCTTTTTATTGTATTTAATTGTTTTTCTTTTTATTTTTTTTGTTTTTGAAAAAAAAAAAAAAACAGGTATTATATGTTTCTCTCCATCGACACGAGGGAGGGAGATTTTATCCGGGAACCGGGGCACCCACCGAGGTAGAAAGAGAGGAGGGGGAGAGAGAGAGGGAGTGAGGGAGGGAGAGGGAGAGGGTGAGGGAGAGGGAGAGAGGG
>JBBHKE010003452.1:58677-86724 GCA_037447655.1 Zygnema cylindricum
CCCTCTCCCTCTCCCTCCCCTCCCCCTCCCCCTCTCCCTCTCCCTTCCTCTCCCTCCCCCTCTCCCCCTCCCCCTCCCCTCCCTCTCCCTCTCCCTCTCCCTCTTCCCTCAATCTCTCTCCCTCTTTCTCTCCACCCCAGGTTGGGTCCAGCCTAGGCTCGGGGTTCTCTGTGAATATAGCGTGGCCATGTGGCGGGATTGGAGACTCCGATTATTTGCTGGCGTTTAAACACATCGTTTTGCCCATTGGTCCGTTTATACCGTTATAAACCCGTTTAAATCCGTCGCTTACCCGTTTAGACCCATTTAAACATTCATCTTCCCTTGAATCTTCTTTTCTTCACATGTTTATGTGTAGATGTATGTGTATTTGTTTATGTTTATATGTTTGTAGTGTACAGCTTCCGATTATATTCTGGCGTAAAAACACATCATTTTGCCTATTGGTTCGTTTATAACCCTGTTTAAACCTCCGTTTAAACCTTATTTTCTTCGCATGTATATGTGTATATGTATTTATGTTTGTTTGTATTTATATGTTTGTATATGTACATGTGTTTCTTTCTCTATCTGTTGCCCTCCCCGTTTTCTCTAACTCTCTCACTCTCTCCGACACCCTCTCCGTTTTCTCTCCTTTCTCACACTCTCTCATGCTCTCACTCTCACCCTTTCGCCCTCTCACCCTCTCACTCTCACCCTCCCACCCTCGCACCCTCGCACCCTCTCACTCTCACCCTCCCACTCTCACCCTCCCACCCTCTCACCCTCGCAGCCTCTCTCCCCCTCACCCTCTATTCTTCATCCCTGGCCCTAACTCTCTCTCCTTTTTGTCTTCCTTTCTTCACTCGCCCACTTTCTCCTTTCTCTCTTCTTCTCTTTTTTCCTCACACTCTCTCTCTCTGTTGTTGCTGTTTCTTTTCTCTTCCCTTTTGCTCACTTACACCCTCTCCCTTCCTCTCTCTTCGTTGTTTCGCACTCCCTCACTCTCGTCATTTTCTCTCAGCTTTCACTCACTCGGTCTCACCCTCCCCTTACTCATCCTTCTTTTTCCATCCTGTCTCTCTTCTCACTATCTCCTTTTTCGGTCCTTTCTCTCTCTCCTTTCTCTCGTACTGTGTTTCCGTCCTCACTCTCTCACACGCCCTCCTTTTTCTCCCCCGCCCCTTTTCTCTCTCCCTCCCTCCCTCCCTCTTTCCCTCCTCCCTCTCCCTCCCTCTCCCTCCCTCCAGCCCGTAAATTCTCCCCGGATCTCACGATTGTATCTGCGGGATTTGACGCGGCGCGAGGCGACCCTTTGGGGGCCTGCGATGTGAGGCTTTCTCATCCCTGGGGGGGGAGGGAGAGGGAGAGGGAGAGGGGGAGGGAGAGGGAGATGGGCAGTATATTGCTGATGTCATCATTCTGGCAACTATGGATGTCATCATTTGTTTTTTGCTGATGACATGATGTGGAATTTCTTGACGTTGTCATTTGGAATTCGCTGACGTCATCATTTGGAATTTGCTGACGCCATCATGTGGCAGGTGACGCCTGGCGGGTACGCGGAGATGACAGCGATGCTGGGGGAGGTGGCGGGAGGGAGGACGCTGGTGGTGCTGGAGGGAGGGTAAGGCTGTCACTCCCTCTTCCTCTCTTCCACCTCTATCGCATGCCCTCTCTTTCAGCTCTCTCTCTCCCTCTCTCTCTCTCTCTCTCTCTCTCTGGCCCTCTCTTTCCATCTCTCTCTCATTCTAGCCCTCTTCCATACCTCTCTCTCTCTCTCCCTCTCTCTCTCTCTCTCTCTCTCCATCTCTTCCACAGCCTTCGCTATCTCTCTCAGTTTCACTTTTGTCTCTCACCTCCCATTCTCTCCATCTCGAGCTCTTCCTCTTTCCCGCTAATCCACCTCTCCCTTGCCTACAGTTTTACCTCCCTCTCTCCCTCTCTTCCACCTCTCTCTGTCTCCCTTCCATTTTCCTCTTCAACTCTTTTACGTTTCTTGTGTCCTCTCTTCATCCTCTCTCACTCTCTCTTTGACCTCTCTATTTCTCTCTCCCACCTTTGTCTCCTTCTATCTCCCTCCTCTCCCGTCCTGCCCGTCTCTCCCTGTTTCCCGCCTCCTCTCTTTCCTCCCTCTCTGCATCTTTCTCCTCAAGCTCTGCCTTCTCTTTATCCTCTCCCTCCCTCTCTCTCTCTCCTCCACCCTGTTCCTCCCTTTGTTAGGTTCTCATGAGTCTTATTTTCAAAAAAAAAAAAAAGTCTCCTTTGGAGTTTTAAAAAGTAGTCTAAATTTGTCTTTTATGTGACATTTGTTTCAGGTACAATTTACGCTCTATTTCGGCTTCAGCCACTTCAGTTTTGAGGGTGATTTTCTCTCTCTTTCTCTCTCTCTCCCTCTCTCTCTTCTCTCCCTTTCCCTCTCTTGTCTCCCTCTCTCTCACTCTCTCTTTCCTCGCTCTCCTTTCCCCTCTCCTTTAACTCTGTAATTAGCTCCCTCTCTTCTCTCTCTCCCTCTCCGCCTAAGCTCTCTTTCTTTGCCATCCTCATTTGGTTTCGTATTATCGGTCTCTCTTATCTCCCTCGATATTTTTTTCTCTCTCTCTCTCATCTTTGTTATTTTTTGTCTTTGGAGGAAGAGAGAGAAGAATACCACACCCACTCCTCCTCTCTCTCCCTCTTCTTTGTTTAGACTTTTGACTTTCTTCTGTTTTCTTCTTTCCGTTTAAAGTGCATCTTGTCTCTCTCCCTCCCTCCCTCTCTTCCTCTCTCTCTCCTTCCCTCCCTCCATCCATCCCTCCGCTCCTTCCCCCTCCCTCCCTCCCCTCCCCTCCCTCCCTCCTCCCTCCTCTTCCCCTCCGTCGCTCCTCTCCCGCCTCCCTCCTTTCCCCGTCCCTCTCTCTGTCTCTCTTTCTGTCTCTTTCTCTCTTCGGGCAGGTTTTTTTTTGGGAAAAAAAAAAATTCCCCGCCTCCCCTCCCTCCCCTCCCTCTCCTCCCTCCCCTCCCTCTCCTCCCTCCCCTCCCTTCCCTCCCTTCCTCTCCCACTCTCTCCTCTAGCTTTTTTGTTTTCTTTTTTACACTTTTTTTTCTATATATTTTTTTATATTTTTTTTTTGTGCTTTTTTTCTTTTTTACCTCGGCCAGGTTTTGCTGGGAGACGAAATTTCTCCGCTGCCCGAATCTTCTCGGCCAACCAGAGCCGGACAGCTGGCGCTTTTGCAAGCCGTCGCGTCACACGAAAAGTTTTGGCCGGAATTACGATTGGAAACAGAAAAAATAAAAAAAATCGTCTTCGAAAAACCTTTTTCTCCCTTCGATTTTTTTTCGATCGTTTCGGCGCCAGAAGGAGACCTGGATAGGTTTTTCCCGGAGTTCCGGGATTTTTTTTCGTCTTCATTGAAAAGGACGAATCGTACCGCAAAAGCTTCTGGTAATTCCGAGAAATTGATGACTGGTACTATTTTGGAGGTGGAAAAGGGTACAAATGGGGTTTTGGGGGGGAAGGGAGAGAGAGGAGAAGGAAATGGAGGAGGGGTAGAGTGGGGAAAAGACGAGAAAAAAAATGTCGATGGTGAGGTTTCGCGCGAGGAAAAAAAAAAATTTGTGGAAGAAAAAGTTTTCGGAAAAGAAACGGTTTTAGACGAAAAGGCTTTAATCGGAAAATTTTTGGGAGAGACAAGAGCAATATTTGGAGAGGCAACAGTTTTGGTCGAGGGAGAGAGAGAGGGAGGGAGAGTGGGAGAGAGAGAGGGAGGGGGAGAGGGAGAGGGAGGGGGAGAGGGAGAGGGAAATAAAGATTTAGGAAGAGGAAACGCAGGAGAAGGAGAAATGTTTGAAGTTGTAAAAAGTTTAGGAGTTGAAGAAAAGGAAAAAGGAAAACAAAAAGGAAAAGGAGAAGAAAAAGAAAAAGAAAAAGAAAAAGGAAAAGAGAAAGAAAAATTATCGACCGAAAAAGTGTTTTCGGAAGAAATTTTTTTCCTCGAAGAAAAAATCGTAAAAAAAAACGAAAAAGAACTTTCGATTTTGCGAGAAAATTTCGCAAACGGAATGCCGTTTGCTGAAACGGAATCAGAACAGACGAAAAAAAAGGAAGAAAATGAGACCGGAAAAAAATGAAGAAAATCAAAATTTTGAAAAATGGGGACAAAGGGGGACGGAGGTAAGCGGTAGTAATTGTGGGAGGTGGAGGGAGAAAAAGAGGGAGAGGAAGGGGGAAAGAAACGGAAGAGATAAAAGGAAGTGACTGGGAGGAGGAAGAGGAGGAAGAGGGAGGGAAAGGAAGGGTGCTTAGAATGGGGAGGGAAAGGGGGGGGAAGAGAAAGGGAGGGGAAGGAAAGGGAGGATGAGAGGGAGAGGGCCAGGATGGAGGGAGAAGGAGAGGGACAGGCAGATGGAAGGCAGATGGAGAGGCAGTGGGAGAGGTGTAGAGGGAGTGGAAGAGGGAGAGGCAGAGGAGGAGAGGGAGGGGGGGAGTTGACTATTTCCTGACGTGTTTTCCAAACTTTCGCGTACGGAATAAGATGATTATTTTATTTTACTTTTACCCTTTTTATTTTTTATATCCTTTTCATATGAATGTGTCTCTCTCTCTCTCTCTCTCTCTCTCTCTCTCTCTCTCTCTCTCTCTCTCTCTCTCTCTCTCTCTTCTGTCTCTCTCTCTCTCCCCCTCCCTCCCTCCCTCCCTCCCTCCCTCTACCCTCCCCTCCCACCCTCCCCCCCCCCTCTCCCCTCTCCCTCTCCTCTCGCTCTTTCTCTCCCTCTCAGGAATGAAGCTAAAACGGTCGAATAAAATGGGAAGATCGGGGCTCCCGATTTGGTGGAGAATAGGACGAAAAAAATTTGTTTATGACGTTTGGACCAAGGGAATCAGAGGAAAAAGACAAAGATTTCCAGTGAATAAAGACGAAAACGACGAGCGATTTGCAAGACAGTTTTCGGTGAATAAAGACAAAAAAGTGATGAGGTGGCGACGCAGAAACGGAGGGGTAAATTGAACCGTCGGAGTTTTTTTTTCGGTGGTCGGATAAATTTTAAGGTAAAAGGGAGGGAGGAAGAGGGTGAGAAAAATGGGGGAGAGAGAGAAGAGAGAGAGAGAGAGAGGAGAGAGAGAGAGAGAGAGAGAGAGAGAGAAGAGAGAGAGAGAGAGAGAGAGAGAGCGACGAGAGAATGAGAGGAGAAAGTTGGTTGGAGAGAGGGAGGACAATGGGAGAGAAAGGGAGAAGAGAAAGATGATGGGGGAGAGGGAGGAAAATGAGAGGATGAGGGAGGAGAAAAACGGGAGAGAGAGGGAAATCAATGGGAGAGAGGTAAAAGAGTAATGGAAAGAGGGAAAAAATATGGAGGAGAGAGGGAGAAGAATGGAAAGGAGGAGAAGAAAAACATGGAAGAGAGAGGGAGAAAAATGGAAGGAGATGTCAATAAATGGAAGAGGGGGAGAAAGGAAAGAGAGGGAAAGAAAGGGAAGAGAGAGGGAGAATTTTTGGGGGGAGGGAGAGGGAGACGATTAAATGTGGGGAGGAGGAGAGAGCTATTAGAAGGTAAGGAGAGAAATTATGAGGGAGTGGAGAATGCACATTTGAGAGGGGGAGAGGGATACATGGGGAGGGTGAGAGAGGGACGTGGGAAGAGAGAGAGAAGGGAGTGGCCCGGTAGGGAGGGAGAGGGAGAGGTCGAAATTTTTGTGTCGATTTTTTGTATTATTATTTTAGAAATACAAATCTTTTTTTTTTCTTTTTTTTTTTCCTGTTTGAAAAAAATATAATTTTGGGGTTTTGGGACTTGTTTTTTTCTTTTGTACCTTTTGTATATTGATTGAATTTTTTTTTCCATTTTTTTGTTAATTTTCATTTTTTTTTTTTTTTTTTTTTTATGTTTTGTTTTTTTTTTTGGGTCGGACGACAGTTTTTCAGTAAAAGTTCAAAAATTTGAAAATATTCGGAAAATCGAAAAATCCAAAAAAAAAAAAAAAAAAAAAAGTGGGGCGAAAAAAAGCGATAAATTTTAGATTGTACTCTGGAAGTAACTCGACAATTTTGTTAAGGGAGAGAAAGAAAGAGAGAGAGGGAGCGGGAGAGAGAAAGATAATGCAGAGAGAGAGGGAGAGAGAGAGAGGTAGATATAGGCAGACCGTTTTACCAAAAAGATTGCAAAAAAAAAGTATTGTTTGTATTTTCCAAAGTTTACGGTTTGCAAGTTCAAAATATAGTTTCGCATTTTTTTTTTACTGAAGAGTTTTTTGTTGTTGTTTTTTTATTTTTTTTTTAATATTATTTTGTTGTTTTTTAAAAGCAAAGAAGGTTTTTTGCTATTATTTTTCTTTAGGTATTTGCAACATTAAAAATGGGAAATCGTTTCTATAAAAAGTGAAAAATGGTAAAAAAAATATATTATATGTATTTATTTTTATTTCTAACTTTTTTTTCCGGTTTGTTTTTATGTTTTGCTATATGTTTTTAACTTTTTTCCACCTTCTCCCCCTTCCTTTCCCCCTGTCCCCCCCTCCCCCCTTTCCCCCCCTCGCCTCATTTATTTTTCCCTCTCCCTTCCTCCCTCCTGCCTCCCTCCCTCCCTTTTCTTTTTTTGAATGTACTTTCTTTAATGTACTTTTTTTGAAGAGTCCTGGTAATCAACATATCGAGGTGATAACTTCTCTTCTCATCATTATTAGTGTTGACAACACTAGTTCTATTTTTATATTTTAATTATCTCTATCTCCATTGTATACGAAAAATAAAAAAATTGTTTGAAATGCGATTGATGTAAAAAAATAGCGACATTGTCATACACTGATATTATAGTTGATATCAGTTGCCCTCGACTAATCTTGCCAGTCGAGGACACATTATACTATTTATAGTTATTATTATGTATAGTTATTTTTGTTCAGTTATTATTATGTATCATTATATTATGTATAGTTGTTATTATATCAAGTACTCATATTGCAAGAATACAATTGACACCAAAAAAAAATTTTACGGTACATTTCTATCCCCCTTTTTTGCATTCACAATATTACAATTCGACCAAGTATCGCAAGGTCGTGGATAACATACCATGTACCACCCGTCGTTATTAGAGTTCATAACATTAGTTTGGTAGAGACTTTTGTCGGGCCGATAATAGTGGTGTGTGACACCCGACTATAATGAAAAGAAAATCTATTGTTGTGTTTTGTACCTTACATTTCATGTTTTTTATATATTTCCCAGGCGAGAAATATGCGGTCGAGACTTTGCCATATTTGCTCTTTGTTTATTATAGACTCTTTTGTTTGTCATAGATTTTTTTTTTATTATAATTTTTTTTGATTTTTTTGTTTATTATAAACGTTTTTTCTATTATAAACATTTTAGTTTACTATAGACTTACATACTAAAATATAGTACAGTTGTCAAAGAAATATCATCAACTATTAAATTCGATTAATAATTCAATTATCTTCTCAATAATTCTGTGGATTGACATCCATTTGTTTCCTTTGGTGTATTCATTGGTATACAATATCACTATTATTAAAAAATTGGACACTCCAATTATTGTGTAAACAGGGTCTTTTGGAGAGGGAGTGTAAGAAAACAAAGGAAGCGTCACGCACCAAGGGCTAAAGGACGAATTAAGAAAGGAAAAAAATGTTTTATTTTTATTTATTTATTTATTTTGGGTCGTCAAGAAAATACAATTTATAGTTTGGTTCGGTTACACGTGTATCGCTATTAGTGTTTCTACTTTTTTGCCACTTAAAACATCTTTTCTCCGTACTTATTTGTCGGATTAAGTATCTGATGGTTGCGATTGAAAGGCAAGATTCTCACCTTTTGATTGGCGTCTCCATTTGAAAATCGGGCAAGTGTGTACGGAGAAAAGATGCTTTAAGGGCGAAAAATATATTAACACTAATAGCGATACACGATGTACATTTGAAAAACTGTCAGGTTCGGCTCGATCAACCAATCCGGTGTTAATCGATGTACGAAAGTACGGTCAAAACTGTACACCGTGAATCGTAATTAGAGTAATGAAAAAATTAGAGTAAAAAAAGCAAAAAAAACAATTAGAGCAATGAACGCTAATTTATGTGATAGAGCTTTTTCAACTATGAAGTTTACTCTAATTTACTTAGTTATTCTATATTGGGTTATGTCGGCGATAATTATGTGCGCGATAATTATGAACACTAAATTACGTAGACGTACAAAATGTGTCAGTCCGGTATAGTATTGACGTCATTATGACGCTAGTAATATTTGTCACATTGAATGTCAGTTAATGTTCACACTGACGACGATGCTGTCGACGGACGAGAGTTATGCGAACGGCTTTTTTTCGATGTGATTGATTTTTTTGTTTAGTGCGATTTCACGTGCGAGCTCGATTTTATTAAATCATTATTTGTACCTTTTTACTTATAAAAGTACAATTTTGCACGGTCAGACGTCGTCCGTACTCCACACTATTTAAGTATAACTTATATTAGAATTTTTTACGCTACTTAAACCTCACCTAAATTAGAATAATGAAAAAATTAGAATCGATTACTCTATTTGATGTGATAGAGTCGAAATTTCGAGCGTCCGAATTAGAGTAATTTATTCTAATTGCGATTCGCGGTGTAGTGTAGCTATGAGTACGGAGTTACAAAACGTACGTGTAGTTAAAAGTACAAAAACATATAGTACAATAATGTACACGACTGTACTAATGTATGATAGAGGTACAAAATAGTACGCTAAACCTGGACGAAGTCAGTTTTAGGGTTTCTTGGCACTTTTTTAGCTTTATTTCTTAAATTTTCGTTAAGATTTTCTTACGAAGGAAGGATTTTCTGCGATAGAGATATTTATAGATTTTCTTGGATAAAGATTTGTAACCAGCGCAAACCGAACCGAACCAAACCGAACCGAGCCGAGACGAACCTAACCTACCTGAACTCAACCGAGTCTTGCCGAACCGAAACCGATTCGATTTTATCTGAACTTGGCCGATTAGATCGGTCTGAGCATATCCAATTTGAGCCGTTATGAGCTGAACCGATTCTTATCGATCTGAGTCCAGCCGATTTGAATCGGCCTAAGCCAAGCCGAATGGAATCGGTTTGAGCCGAACCATTTCGAATCAATCTGACCCGGAGCGAATCCCATCTAACCGAACTGAACCGAACCGAATCGATCCGAATCTATTATAACCGAATCCAAACGAATCTAACCGAATCGAATCGAGACGAACCGAATCGAACCGAGCGGAGTCCTAGAGTCTACTGTAGAATACACCGTGAATCGCTTTTTGGGTTAATGTTTTTTTCGCCACTTAAAACATCTTTTCTCCGTACACACTTGTCGGATTTTCAATTGGACACCGCCAATCGGAAGCTGAGAATCTTACCTTTCCATCGCAACCGTCAGATCCACAATCCGACAAGTGTGTACAGAGAAAAGATGTATTAAGTGGGGAAAAAATTATTAACCCTAATAGCGATACAAGAAATACTCTAAAGTACACTGAAGTTTTTTGAACCCTAAAAGTTTGAACTTTACTGCACTGTAGCTCCAATCAAAAGTTTTCCTCTCTCTCTCTCTCTCTCCACTCCCCCTCTCTCCACTCCCCCCTCCTTTCATCTCTCTCCTCGGCCCCCCTCCCCGCCCTCTCCCTCTCTCCCGACTTCTCTCTCCCTCTCTCTCTTCCCTCACTTAACACTACTTCTCCTTCTCTCCCTTCTGTGTCTCTCTCTCCCTTTTCCAATGAGGGCTCTTCACTCCCCCCTCGCCTCCTCTCTCTCTTCTCTCTCCCTCTCCTCCCCCTCTCCCTCCTCCCTCTCTCTCCAGTCCCCCTTCCGCCCTTCTCCTCTTTCCTCTCTCTCCCCTCTTCCTCTCCCCTCCTCCTCCTCCTCTTTTCCTTCCTCCTCCTTCCCCTCTTCCTCCTCCTTCCTCCCTCTCTCTCCCCCTCCCCGCCTCCCCACCCCCCTCGCCTCCGCCTCCTCCGATGCCGACACCTCCACCGCTGACGTGGCAGATGCTGACGTGGCAGGTACTGACGCGCCATTGGTGTCATGACATTTGCTGACGTGTCACATGCTGACTCTACAAATGCTATATGACAAATGCTGACGTGGCAAAGGATGAGCTGTCATATGCTGCGGTTGCTGTCGTTGCAAAATGCTGACGTTAAACTGCTGACGTGGCAGACGTTTATGTGACTATTGCTGACGTGGCAAGTTTATGCTGACGTGGCAAACTTGTGCTGACGTGGCAAGTGTTGTTTCGACGAATAATGACGTGGCAATTGCTGATGTGGCGGGTTCTGCCGCGAAAAGTAGTGACGTCACAAGTGCTGGAGTGGCAAATGCTGGCGTGGCAGATGCTGGCGGTTAATACCGACGTTCGAATGCTGACGTGGCAAGCGCTCATTCGACAATTGCCCCAGTGTGTCAAGCGTTGCCTGTGCCTATGTGGCGACGTGGCAATTACTGACGTGGCAGAGGCTGACATGGCAATTGCTGACGCCTGAAATGCTGACGTGGCACGTGCTGACGTGGCGGGTGCTGACGTGGCAGGTGGTGACGTGGCACTGACGTACCGGGCGGCGGGGGTGGACATCGACGCGGGGGCGGAGCTGGTTCGGAGGATCGCCAAAATGGCGCCGGGAATCGGAGGATTCGGGGGACTTTTCCCCTTTGGTACGCTTTTTTTTTTTTTTTTTTTTTTTTTCGAGTGTATTCGTTCCTTTGTTTATTTATCATCTCATTTTTACTGCCTCTACGGCCGTGTTTTACTCATTTTTTTGGCGTTTTAGTTGATGGTTTTTCAAGAAAAATCTCAATGCCAAACACTGATCGATACAAAAATCAATTGTTAAGTTTTTCTTTTAATTTTTATTTTCATTTTTATTTTTATTGTTTTTGGAGACCAAAATTTGGCTCCCGGGAACCTATGGAGTTCAAACCCGACTGTCTTGAACCACTTTATAAGCGATTTTTGAGCCGTTTTTTGTTATTTTTTCTCGGTTTTTTTCAAACAAACTTAATCTAATACTAATTATAATTAATGGTGTTATTTTTTTTTTCAAGGGGACCATTATTTGGTCGCGGGAAACAACGAAGTCTGAATCCCACTGTTTTTAATGCCTTTTTAAGTGATTTTAACCGTTTTTGCTGTTTTTCCCTCGTTTTTTCTCGTTTTTTTTTTAATTTTTTTTCAGACAATCTAAATCTATTACTAATTATAATTAAAATTGTTATTTTTTTTATTTTTAGGGGACCATTATTTGGTCGCGGGAACCGACGGAGTCGGAACAAAATTGAAAATTGCCTTCTCCATGGGAGTCCACGACACTATAGGAATCGATCTCGTGAGTCTCTCCCTCTCCCTCCACCCCTCTAAAATCTTTTCCCTCTCCTCTCTACCCTCAAGTTCTTTCCCTCTCCTCTCCCCCCACTCAAATCCTCTCCCTCTCCTCGACCTCGCAAGTCCTCTTCCTCTCCCTCCCTTCAAATCCTTTCCCTCCTCCCCTCAATCTCTCCCTCTCCTCCCCTTTGATTTCTCTCCCTCTCGAACCCTCTACCTCCCCCCCCCTCAAATCCTCCCCTTCTCCTCCTCTCCTCTTCCCCATGAAATATTTTCTCACCTTCAAATCAAAACCTCTCCCTCTCCTCCTCAAATCCTCTTTCCCCTCTTCCCTGTTAAATCCTCTTTCTCTTCTCCCCCTCTTATCCTTCCCTTTCCTCCACCTCAAATTCCCTCCCTCTTCTCCCTCTCCTTCCCCTCAAATCCTCTCTCTCTCCCTCTTATTCTCTCACTCTCCTCTCCCTCACCCCCCCCCCAATCCTCTTCCCTTCCCTCTCCTCCCTCCCAGTTTTTAGGGTTCTTAGGGACCTTTTCAGGGTTTTCTTTCCCTCTCCCTCTCGCCCCCCTCAAATCCTCTCTCTCCCCCTCTCTCCACCCCCACCCCCCCTCCCCCTCCCCCCCCTTTTAGATTTTTTAGGGTCATTTCTAGGGTGTTTCAGGGGCCTTTAGGGGTCGTTTTTTACCGTTTTTTTAGGCTTTTTTGGTGTTTTTTTCCTGGTTTTCTACCGTTTGTCAGCATTTTTTTTAGCATTTTTTTAGCTTTTTTTCAGTTATTTTTTCTCTCCCTCTCTCCTTCCCTGAAATCCTCTCCCTCCACCCCTCAGGTGGCCATGTCATTGGACGATAGTACCTCTGGGCCACTCCTCTCTTTTTTTGTCTTTATAGAGGGTTTGAGGCTGTTTTTAGTTCTTTTAGGGTCCGTTTTTAACTGTTTTTTCAGCGTTTTTTACTGTATTTTTAGGTTGTTTTCCTCTCCCTCTCCCCTCTCTTGAAATCCTCTCCCTCCACCCCCCAGGTGCCCGTGCCAATGAACAACAGTATCACCTCCGGAGACCTCCCTCTCTTTTTATTGACTATTTTATATGATTTTAGAGGGTTTAGGGACTTTTAGGGGTCGTTTTCTACCGTTTTTTTTCCTCTCCCTTCACCCCCAGGTGGCCATGTTGGTGAACGATATCACACCTCCGGAGTCACTCCTCTCTTGTCTTTGGACTATTCTAGAGAATTTTAGGATGTTTTAGGGTCATTTAGGGGTCATTTTTACCTTTTTTTTCTCTCCCTCTTCCCCCTCCTGCAATCCTCTCCCTCCACCCCCCAGGTGGCCATGTCGGTGAACGATATCATCACCTCCGGAGCCACTCCTCTCTTCTTTTTGGACTACTTCGCGAGCAGTCGTCTAGATGTGGACCAGGCGGAGCAGGTCAAACCCTTAACTTTAACTTTTGGATACTCTAATTTTTGAAAACCCTCATTTTGAAAACTATAAACCCTAATTTTGTAACCAGAGCCTAATTTTGTGAATTAGAGACCTAATTTTTTAAACCATAAACCCTAATTTTGGGAACTATAAACCCTAATTTTGAAAACCGTGATTTCTGAAAACCATAACCCTGATTTTGAAAACCCTAATTCTGAGAACTCTAATTTTCTATAACCCTAATTTTGGAAATTATTAGACTCTAACTTTTGAAAAACCTAATTTTGAAAACCAGGGACCCTAAAACCCTGATTTTTTGGAAACCCTAATTTTGGAAAAATCTAATTTCTATAAATCCTAATATTTATGAACCCAGTTTTTATAAACCTTATTTTTTAAAAAGCCCAATTTATAAAAACCCTTATACTGCAGAAAACCCCATTTTGTAAAACCCCATAAACCCGGATTTTCAAAAACCCTAATTTTTCTTTTTTTTGTAACTAAAGTTCTTCATTTTGAAAACCCTCATTTGTTTTGTAAAACCCTAAATTCGTTTCGTATCTTATTTTTTTAATTTCCAGCAATGGGAATGCTAACACTCTATTGTGCCGTCTCATTAGTTTATTATTTTCATTTTTTTTTATGTTTTCAGGTGATTAAGGGGATAGTGGAGGGTCTTCAGGGTGCACTTTTCCATAGGGATCTCCCTACCCCTTCTCCTCTCCATCCTCCTCCCTCCTTTTCCTTCCTCCCTCCCTCTCTCCCTGTCTTCCATCCTCCCTCTCTCCTTCCCTCTTCCCTCCTTCCCTCCTCCCTCTCTCCCCTCTCTCCCTCCATTCCATCCATCCCTCCCCCCCCCCCCTCCCTCTTTCTCCCTCCCCCCTCTCCTTCCCTCCCTCCCTCCCTCTCCTCCCTTTCTTTGCTCCCTCTCCCTTCCCTCCTCCTTCCCCTCCTCCCCCATCCCTTTCCGCCCCTCTCAATCCTCTCCTCCATCGTCATCCATTCCTTCCATTCCTCGTTCTTTCCTTTATGTTTCCTCTCGCTGTTTCATGACACTCCTGTATGTATGTATATGTATGTCCCATGTATAAGACAAGTTTCAGCGAAAGAATACAATTTTGGCCTTTTACCTCCACTCTTCTCTCTCTCTCTCTCTCTCTCTCTCTCTCTCTTCTCTCTCTTCTCTCCCCTTTTGCTCTCTGTCACACGCACTTTCTCACTGACACTTTAACTCTCTCCCTCTCTCTCTCACCCCCCAGACAGCGGAAATGCCGGGGTTTTACTCTGACGGAGAGTACGACTTGAGTGGATTCGCCGTCGGCTCCGTACTGAAAACGGAACTGATAGATGGTTCAAAAATTGCACTAAAAGACAAAATAGTCGGACTTCCGTCCTCGGGACTACATTCGAACGGATTCTCGCTCGCAAGGAGGTACAGAATCCTCTCCTTCTCTCCCTCTTATCTCTCCCCTCTTTCTCTCTGTCTCTCTCTCTGCATTTCTCTCTCTTTCTCTGCATCTCTATCTCCCAGTCCTCTCTCTTGCACTCTCTTCTGTCGCTGGCTCTAATTTTCTTTATTTTTTCTCACACTCTCCCCTCTCTATCTGTCCTGTAACACCTGCTCCACTCCCTCCCTCCTCTCTCCCCTGCCCCTCTTCCCCTCATCTTTCTCCCTCTCCTCTCTCTCCCACTGTCACTCACCCCCTAGTTTTTTTTTTCTTGGAAATTTTGCCGAATGTTTTAGCTTTTCTGAAAAAATGAAATAGGGTATAAATGTGTTGAGCTCTTTCTCCCCCTCCCTCACCCCCCCCCCCCTCTCTCTCTCTCTCTCTTTCTCTCTCTTTCTCTCTCTTGCTCTGTCTTCCTCTCTCTTGTTCTCTCTCTGTCTTTCTCTTTCTCTCATTCTTTCTCTCTCACTCTCATCTCTCTCTCATTCTCTCCCTCTCTCACACCTCTCATTTCTCTTATCGCTCTCTCTCCCCCCCCCCCCCCTTTCTTGCTTTCTTTCCCGTTTTCTTCAATTAGAGTCCTTGAAAAGTCGGGATCTTCTCTAGACGATTATATTTTTGGAGATGAAAAAAACGGAAAAATTGGATCTGCACTCTTGGCACCCACCAAAATTTATGTGCAACAGGTACAAATTTGAGCTCTATCTCTCTCTCCCTCTTTTTGTTTTTTTTTGGGTTTTGTGGTTTTAGGTTATGGGAATTATTAGGGAGGAGTGAAAGTGATTGGTCTCTCTCCTTCTGTCACACTCTCTCTTTCTCTTTTGTTCTCTCCCTCCCTCTCTCTCACACTTTCTGGGATCTAGTTGTTTTGGGTTTTTATGTTTTGGATAAAACCTGCAAAAACCTAAAAACCCTTTATAAACGAGTAAACGTGATTGCTCCCTCTCTCTCTCACCTTTTCTCTCCCGCCTTCTCTCTCCTTCCCTCTTTCTTTATTCTCTCTCTCTCTCTCTCTCATCCTCGCTCTCACTCTGTCTCTCTTTTTTTTTTTTTTCATTCCGATTTGGTTGTTTTTTGGAAAAACCCTGAATAACCCTAAAAACCCCTTACAAACGAGGAGTAAACGTAATTCCCCCCCTTCTCTCTCACCTTCTTCCTCCTGTCCTCTCTCTCCCTCTCTTCTCTCTCTCTCTCTCCCTCTGTCCCCTCTCTCCCTCTCACTCTCTCCTCTGTTTTGGGATTTTAGGTTTTGGAAATTTTGAAAGGAGGAGGAGTGAAGGCGATCGCTCATATTACGGGAGGAGGATTTACGGACAATATTCCTCGAGTTTTTCCGGACGGTTTTGCGGCAAAACTGAATATGGGAACATGGAACCCACCTCTTATCTTCGAGTGGTTGCAAAAAGTACAAACTTATTTCTTTTTGTCTATTTAGGGTTTTGGGAATATGGTTCGTTGTTTTTATATTTGTTTTACATATGTTTGTTTGTTTTTAATTTTTTTATTGTTCTTTTGTTTGTTTTTTTTTTCGTTTGTTTGTAGCTCTTTTTTGTTTGTTTGTTTGTTTTTTTTTTTTTTTTTGTCCGTTTGTGTGTTTTTTTTGTTTGTTTGTTTGTTTGAATGTTTGGTTGTAGGTTTTTTTGTTCGCTCTTTGCTGTCTGATTTGTTTTTATGATGTTTTGTTTTGTCTTGTTTTGTTTTTTTGTTTTTTAATCTGTATGTTTTTTTGTAATCGCCGTCGATATCCTGATCTTTGTCGATTTTTTTCATGCAGAATTTGATTTTCGTTTTTGATGTGTGGTCTTTAAATATTCTTCTCTTGTATTTTTTTTGCCCCCTTTTTTTTTTCTTCATTCAAAAGACTGAGGATGTTCATATCTACTTTATGTTCGATATCCAATGTTTGATACTGATGTTTGATGTTCACGCGTTCTCCCTCTCCCTACTCCCGTCCCTCCCCTCCCTCTCCCTATCCCACTCCGTCTCTCGCCCTCTGGCTCCCTCTCTCCCTCTCCCTCTCCCTCTGCCTCTCCCTCTCCCTCTGCCTCTCCCCCTCCCTCTCCCTCTCCCTCTCCCACTCCCCCTCCCTCTGCCTCTCCCTCTCCCTTGCCCTCTCCTTCTCCCTCACCCTATCTCCCTCCCGCCCTCTTGGTTTCGTGTTAATCCATGTTCTATATTTCATGTTCAATGCTCGATGTTAAAAAAAAATATAAATAAGGATTTTTAATCGCAGAAGGATCTTTCTTCCCCCTTTTTTTCTTTTCCTTTTTCTTCTTTTTTTCCCTTTTCTTCTTTTTCCCTTTTCTTCTTTTCCCTTTTCTTTTGCTTTCCCCCTTTCTTCTTTCTCCTTTCCTCTTTTCCCTTTCCCCTTTACTTCTTTTCCTTCTTCTTCTTTTCCCCTTTCCCCTTTCCCCTTTCCCCTTTCCCCTTTCCCCTTTCCCCTTTTTCCTTTCCCCTTTTCTTCTTTCCCCTTCCCCCTTTCCCCTTTTCCCTTTCCCCGTTTCTTCTTTTCCAGTTCTTCGTTTCCTTCTTCCCCTTTCTAATTGGTTCTCTCTCTTTTATACTGTGGACTTTTTTGGTAAATTTTGCAGGAAGGAAATATCGAAACTTCAGAAATGCGACGAACTTTCAATATGGGAATTGGGATGATTTTGGTGATGTCACCAGAAGCTGCCGAAAGAGTCGAGGGAGGAGAGAACGGAGGAGGACCGGCTTTTATTATCGGGGAAGTAGTAGAGGGAGAGGAAGTCGTCTATGTGGAAAGCTCGTAAAAAATAAAGGTAGATTTGAAAAAAGTAGTTTTTAAGAAAGGTTTTTGTTTTTTTTCCTCCCTCGTCTTGTTTGTTTGTCGTGAAGTTCTTTCACAATTTTGATTAATTCGAGAGTTCTTTTGTTTTACCGGCAATTTTCGGAATAAAGTATCACCAATTTTTAGCAGATTATATTTCCTATTTGTCTATGTGCCCGAGTTCTCAAATTGATAAATGTTTAATAAATTTTGGATGTAAACAAGTGAATTGGTTTTTGTAAGATAAAATGTTTATTTTTTTTCACTTTCTCAAACATTTTGCTATATTTGTCTCACTCTTCGTTTGAGAACTTTGTCCAGAGAAACAAAAGTCAGAGAAATATTAGTTTTTCTCAACGAGTACACAACTTTTTCGTGTTATAATCGGAAATATTTGGGTTATCAAAAGTCATGTGAACCAAAATGTAATAGTACCAAAATGTCAAAACTAAGGTGTCATTAAAAACAAGTAGTTGGAATCCATAAGAAAATAGATCATTGGTTTAAAATTATTTTTTTAAATTTTTTACACCGGGGTCATTGATCTTCGTAATGGAAGTTAACTAATCTTAGGAGGTGTAAATGTGGAAACTGCCATTGAGTTTGATGCCACGATGAAAACGTATATCTCCCTCTCCCTCTCCCTCTCCCTCTCCCTCTCCCTCTCCCTCTCCCTCTCCCTCTCCCTCTCCCCCTCCCCCTCCCTCTCCCTCTCCCTCTCCCTCTCCCTTTCCCTCTCCCTCTCCCTCTCCCTCTCCCTCTCCCTCTCCCTCTCCCTCTCCCTCTCCCTCTCCCTCTCCCCCTCCCCCTCCCCCTCCCCCTCCCCCTCCCCCTCCCCCTCCCCCTCCCCCTCCTCCTCCCCCTCCCCCTCCCCCTCCCCCTCCTCCTCCCCCTCCCTCTCCCTCTCCCTCTCCCTCTCCCTCTCCCTCTCCCTCTCCCTCTCCCCCTCCCATCCCCCTCCCCCCATTCTCTCTCCCTCTCCCTCCCCATTCCCCTCCCCCCCCTCTCCCCTCCCCTCCCCCCCCCCTCTCCCTCTCCCTCTCCTCTCCTTATTAGTCGGAGGTCGCTATTGAAAGCCAACACTTGCAACGAATATATATGTAACCTACCGCCGTTGTCTGCGAAAATGTGTTCCTTTGTACTTCCGGGTGATTCTTGGCTGTTATTCTACCAAAGTACCCTTTTGTACTTTTGCGTTTTGATTATTTAAACACCACACGAAATTAGTGTGGCATCCGTTTATAACGCGCAATAATGCACAAATTACATTATGAGTCGTTATTAGTGTTCATAAGTGTTTCGGCACGCAAAACATCTTTTCTTCGTACACATTTGTCCTATTTTCAATTTGAGTTCGCTAATCGAAAGTTGAGAATCTTAATTTTCAATCGGCACCGTTAGATCCAGCATCCAGCATGAGTGTACAAAGAAAAGATGTTTCAAGAGACGAAAAAAATATTAACACTATTGGCGATACACGGTGTAAAGAAATGATGCAGTGATACGATGCAGCATGATAATGTAAAAATGGTGGCTCCACATCCATCGGTTGGATATACATCCCTTACGCTGCTGCATTATTATTATAATTGTTTAATTTCAATTATTGCTCCTATGAATCAAACTTGCCTAAAGGAGCAAAGGTCTCGGAATCAGCAATTCTTGCCTTCTCCTCGAAACCTTTACATACTAACCAAGCCTTATGCTTAAGGATTTCTCTCGAGGCTTCCGTCTTTGTCTTAAATAACCACTTTGAATCTATCGCCTTTTCACCTCTTAGCAAGTCTATTTTTTCAAATGACCCATTTGCCTTTGCAAAATGAAACTCATTAAGCGTTGGTTTTCACTTCTCTTCTATCCCTCCGAATCTCTAGCCTATTGAAATGATTTTGGATCAATCGAATGATTCCTTGTGATTGCCGTTCATAAGGAAAAGGACTTCTCCATTCCCTCTCAAATTTCGGAAATAGCTCTTTAGTAATTGGTTTATTTTTGTATGTTGGTTGCCTTAGTGAGGAAGGACCCGGTGGTTTTCTTTTTGTCAATCTCTTACGTTTATTTACATCCTCTACAATTTTTTTATCGAAATCACTACTCTTAATCTTGTCCTTGTCCTCATTCCCCAACAACTTTTTTTGTATTGACATATTGTTGGTGCATGTAGGTGATTCAACGATGATCTTGTTGATTGTCGTTGGTAGGCGTAGGGGTCGTAACTTTCCCAATTTGTTTTTCTACGAATCGTACTTTCTTCTAAGTTCCATCCTCCATGAAAACCTTTTCCTCCTCTCCCGTGAAATCCTCAGAATGACTCTCTTTTTCATAATATTGAGCCTGTTTGGACTTGTTAACTATTTTCACCATCCATTCCAAGTTTTTGTTGAACTCCACATTTTTTGATTTTCGGATCGTTTAGGTAACTAGGTTGTAGATCCGAAATTGCATTGAGTACTCGCTATACCCCACAAAGTATCCCTCCCATGAGCTTGCAACAAAATTACCCATTGGATTCTTCTCTTCTACAAACCCTATTGCCCCACATCTCCAAATCCTCAAGTGTTTGATGGTGGACACCCTTCCACTTCAAATTTTATGCGACGAATTGATTCTTTGGTTGGTAACATGATTGACCGCCATAATTGCTTTTCCCCAAAGAGGAAGTGTGAAGAATGGCCCACACCATTTTTACAATGTCTAATTCTTCCTCTCTGCGATCCCATTAATTTGTGGGGAATAAGCGGCCGAAATATGGTGATTAATCACGACTCCTTAAAATACTCCACAAAGGCAAGCAATTCACCTCCACGGTTTGACCCTACTTCTCTCACCTTCTTTCTCTCTCATTCATGACCACAAACTGCTTGAATGTCTCTAAGGCATCCGACTTGGCCATAAATAACTATACCCATGTATTTCCGATAAAATCATCAAGGACCGCCATTATGAATTTGTTTTTTCCAATTGTTTCCGGATGTATGTCCCCAAAAAGATGCACATGTAAGAGGTCGAAGGTGGCATCAGCCTTGAACTGAAGATCCTTGATTAGATGCAATTTCCTTCTGTGTTTCCCTTTCGTGCATCCTACATGCTTCTCTCTTGCACCCATGTCAAGTTCTTGAATCGCAATATAATGAAACATCTCTTTGATATTGCTCACTGGCGTACGACACATTCTGTGATGCCATAACGTGAGGTCCTCCTTGTTGACCTCCACAAAATATAGGTATCCCTTTTTGTCCGTCGTCTTTTTTTGTGGTTTCCACCAAATCAACCGACTTTGCATATTGTCAGTTATAATGCCTTCAGCAAATGGTCCCATTTTAGTGCTCAAAATGATCCTTCCTCCCTATGTACATGTGGCCATTGCACCATTCTTTTGAAGCGGTGGAACGTTGAAAACATTGATAAAGCTTTTGGGAGTGTAAAGAAAATGTTTTAATCGTACGCTATTGAATATGGTTTTCCTTTTTTTTGCGTTAGTAAATCCAAGCATATTGTGGACATTGTGTGTATAACCATCATTGAGCTGTTGGCCACAATGGTGGATTTCAGCATGGTGAGCTTTTTAATGTCAGTAAATAGTCTTAGATCAACCAAATTTCATTTGTGGCACCAAAGTCTATTATCCCATTGTTCAATTGCGCTTGCGCTCATTGCCTCGTGTATAGACAAGTCAACGTTTCTCCTATCATCTGGTTCCTCCATGAGTGAAATGAAAAACTCATGTTCTTGTCTTGTCGGTCCGTCCTCTAGATATGCGCTCCTCCATTCTCCTACTCTTTGTAACTCTGGTTGGATGACCCCTTCTTCTCCTCCTTGGATGTTGCTTTCTCTTTCTCTATACTTTTAAAATGGTTTATCGCGTACGCCATTATCATTTTATCATTTTTTCTTGCCCCTGATGACCTTTTTAGCTCTTGCAAATTTACTCGGAAGACCCTTGAAGGAGACAAAAACTCTATCTTTCTCAGATGGAAAGTTAAGTTGTTCTATGACTAAGTTAAACAACTTAACTCTATCAGCAATGGACTTAATTCTGAATGCGATGTAATCCTCAAAGAGATAGCTTTCATTTGCCTCGAATCCTTATTCGAACGCATTCTCTATAGCCGTCGATTAACCATGAGCGTTATCAAGAGTGAGAAAATGCTCTCTGCAACATAAGCGCTACCAAGAGTGAGAAAATGCTTCCGATACCAATTGAAAGAAGCAAGACCTTTCAATTCGCAATAGATACACCACAAAAATATTCCTCCAACACTCAATGTATTAAAAAAACGTCTGTAGACAAAGATTTCCTCACTTCACTCTAAAAAGATAGTGAGTTATTACTCATCTAAAATAATCTAAAGAACCGACTAAAGGTCCAAACTTATTTTGTTGTCATCAATGGTCTCGGGGTCCTATTGGCTACAAATCGGCGCCCTCTCAACACTTGGAGGTGCTCATTTTCATTTCTTAACAGGAACCTCGTTTTCTTTCCCGTTAGACGAAAGGCATCCAGCTCCAAACGGGTGTATCACGTCAAAGATTATGTGGATGGATCAGTGGACAAGTATAAAAATAGCTTTCTGGCTAAGAAAGGTTAAGCAAATATCTGCATTCAAGATTAACATAATGCCAAAAGAAAATCCTTATCTTCCTTTAGGAACGTAGAAATAGCTCCAATAACTCGGGAATGTTACTATTATTCATCAAACAATTCCTAAAGCACCAAAACCTTATTTCACTATGCATTCGAGGACGAAATTATCAGCTCACGACATAAAAGTCCGTAATTCCCAATGAGCATCCAAGGAAGGGTTCGACACGACCAAAACCAAGTTACACCATCAACCAAACGATAAACAAGAGGAGCAAGATTATTGACGCGAAAATATTAAGGTTTTTATCCTGAAGCTTTTTGCTACTTAAAAATTATAGAATGTGTATGAGACAGATTTTTTGTGCCCAGTCTTTTCCATTGCAATGCATAAACTAATGATTATCACATAGATTATCAAAACACACGGACAATGTCAGATTATTGAGTTTTTTGGTCATAATGTGCAATTCCTCACCTCCCTTGCATTCTGCTTGGAGATCGTTCGGAAGAAAACTGCATCTCACAATAACCAAATCCCAGATCAACATTTTTTATTGTTATCGTCATGTCATTTCATTGCCATTATCACGAGAAATATTATCTTTCATCACCACTAATGGCTTCATTCACCTTAGGAAATGCACCTTGGAAGTGTGACCTATATAATAAAATGGAAAAGCGTATCCTACCTATACAAAGAGCAGTTGGTGAGGTTTTTTTGAAAAAATAAGTCAGGCACACGTCCAGATAAGTGGTTGTCGCTCAAGTCTGTGACCAGATAGTAGAACTGTAAGAAGTAAACTCATTCCAAACCACGATTGGTTTTGAAAGTAAAACTTAAGTCCAGGAACAATGCCTGAATTCCTGGACAACAGTAGACATTCCTTTGTTTACTTTTTAGTTTTAACACTTAAAACTTCAACATTTTGTCACCATCTTTAAATATGAAGTGCACTAAGCCACGAAGATCGCATCTTCTGATGGAATCATAAAGCCGTGTCATTTCGATTTCCTATCAACACATCTGAAGATAGAATTCCAAGACAATATCTTTCCTAGGCAATGCAACTTGTATCTGTCTCTTTAAACTCACAAACGTGTAAGGGGAAGTCCTCCAAGTAGTTGAGGATTTTTCCACTAAAATTGTTGTGCGATAAGTCTCTGTAGCACATTATATCACCACTGGAACTAAAAAATGACCTTTTCAAGATTTTGCATAATTTTTGTAAATGATAAAAACTTCAACATAATATTTACTGATAGACAATATTTAGAGTGAAACACCGACTAGATCATATCAACAATAAAACCTTTACCCCACAGTTTTACAGTACAAAACATAAATAGTCATGTCTATCCACTCTACCTAAATACCATCATCCTTCTCCAAACAACAAGAAGCTCATTAAAAAGCTCTTTTTGTTGTCTTTCCATGGTAAGTATGCGGTTGAAAAAACAAAGAAAAAAAACACAAAAACCTAAGCAATTTATAAAAAAGTTCAAAGCTAACTACTGATATCAAACTACTGGTGTAAGAAACTCAGCAAAAAATTTCAAAGCTGGCAGAAATTACGCCCCATTTCAGATTTTCTAGATTTTTGACATGGTATTTTTTTTCATCCATTTTTTTTTCCATGAAGCTCTCAAGGCAAAAGTTTATCAATGCGATTAAAAAAATTCGTTTGTTATAGGTGATGGGTTCTGTGTGCCCGAGATTATTGTAGGTCCTTCCTACAACAGAATTTGAAAAATAATAACTTTGCCTGACAATGACTTCAGTACAATTTAAGAAAAAAGATGGGACATAAAACCGTAACCATGAGTAGCACACATACATCTAAAATTGGAAAAAAAGATTCCAACAAAATGAAGATTCATGTGGTGAAAAATGTGCTATAAAATGGTTCAAATATATTTAATGCTTGGTGCAATATCAGGAAACTCTTTTTAAAAAGGATATGAGTCTGTGAAACTTAGTGTCATTCTACCTTATAAAATGCTCAAAATTTGTTCAGGTGACGAGTTTTTCTGCCTATACGTGATTCTTCAAAGAGAAAAAACAAAATACTCTTGCATAATTTAAAAAAAAAAAGCAAAAAATAGTGTCACTCTATCTCGCAAAATGTTCGAAATTTGGTCAAGTGAAGACTTTCTCTGCCTATCTGCGATTCTACAAGGAGAACAAAAAAATAAATCTCGAGGTATCCTAGCCTAGCTTTTTGGAGGGCCAAACAAAATTTGAGTATTAATGCTTTATTTTTGGCATCTGCTTAAACGTGTCTTAAACGGGCAGCAGCAACCACCTAGGTTTTCTAGTGTTTAAAGGCAAAGCTGCAACTCACAGAAGAGAGTCTCCGCAGTATTCCAATATTTTCTGATATTTCGCCAGTGAGGTTGCATCGGCTCAAATTCCTTTTCCACAATCAGAAAAACAGACAAAAGATGAAAGACATAAACCTGCCTTAAAAAAAAACATCCTTGCATAATCAAAGAGATGAAAACAATTAATCAAGTTTATTTAACTAATTAACGCAAACACATCAAGTCTATTACAGAACATTGCTCGACTATTACCGCTTCGCACTTCAGGGTATAGAATTCTTATGTTGACATATTTCCAGCCATTGTAACTTTAAACTTTTACAGTTACGTAACCGAGTCGTCTGTTCAGTGCTGCTATACCAGCATGTGCTTTTATTCTTCAAAACACAACTGTACAATTGTACCTTCTTGTGATTGCATTACTGTACTTCAATAGATGTTAAGGATTGTCTCTTGAAATTCTCTAGTTAACTTCACTAGTGCTGTGACACAAGCAAGAAGTAAAATTTAGAGAAGGAGAGCTTGCTTAGCTCACAAATATGGTAGTCCAGCAAAACTTCAAAATCTATATATCTGAAGGGAATCATCAAAAACAAAGCCCTCAGCTCCAAAGGAATCGGGGATTTCAGAATAAAACGAGCTGCTCGACAAATCCCTAGTATAATCATAAAAAAGAGCAAAGTCATATCAGCTTTTGCCATTAGTACAATGTCTACAGGTATCAGCAGAGTCTTTTAACGGTGTCACGAGTTTGCGTGTTTCTTTCTGATACAATGTCGATAAAGCATTCTCCCTTATTTGCCGGTTCACAAACACCAAAGTATATAAACTACTTTACTTACAGTTCTTGGAGAAAAGAGAAGTTTCCATTAAAAGACGGAATAGCGCCAGTGATATAGTTGTTGTCGAAATACCTGCAACAATTAAAAGTTTGACATGCACGTCAAAACAATTTTGTTAGGCTTACAAACAACGAAACATCAAAATCCAAACAAAAGCCCTCGACTTTTAGACCTAAAGACTACGCCCATGGGATCATTTCTCTCGGGCCACCTAGTACCGGGGTTGACTAAAGCACTCTCAGATTTTGTATAGTGCATTAAAAAACCGTGTTTTACAATTAGTTCCGATTTCACAATTTCTCCGTGACTACCAATAGCATCGAATTGGCGACAGAAGAACTAAAGAAGCAAGCAAAACTAGTTAATACACGTTGGAAGGACAACGCTGGATAAAGTAATAGTTCACGGTAAAAAATGATGGATGCTGAACAGAGCCACGAATAGGTTTTCCTAGTTTCTTGTCGTTTCGATTCCTCTGGCTTATGTATTCAAGGATGTTTTACCATGTTTATAGTTCATAAATAACGAGACCGTTTTTATCCAAAAGCATGCCATGACAACATTTTATCAAAAACTTCAGAAAATCAACTTAGAAAATAAAAATAATCTGACATGTTTAGAGCGAGTTCAAACGTTATAATGTGTCAAACAGAAGTTTATACTCGCGTTGTTTTTTAGGATGATGAGTTCCGAGAAATTTTCCAAAAAAGATAAAAGTGTGGCAATAGATTCGATACAGGTAATTATGTGATTATAAGTTCAATAGACATGTTCCCAACTTCAGTGTTATGATGAAAGAACCCACGGTAAATGATATTTTTTCAGCCTAAACCAAATTGAAGTATTCTGTCTGTGATTTGACCCAAATTCAGAAGTTGAAAGTTTCAACAAATTGAATGAGCTATGTTCACTTATATCTTGTGTGTTTTGTTGAGATTTTTAATCTTTTTGAAAAAGAGCACACCATCGAAATGCTACCAATTTCGGGAACTATATGAAAATGGTTTGTACTCACACTTCTTTGAGTCTAGTGTAGTTGGTGATCCACTCTGGTATTTTCGTTATTGAATTATTTCCAACATTTCTATAACATATTAAGCAAAATTTCCTTGTATAAAGTCATCATTTTTAAATTTTTGCAAATATAATTGACAAATAGCATAAGCAAAATTGAAAGGAAGAGTTCTAAATAACTCATAAAACTTTAAGATATGCGGAAATGTTTAGCCAACCAATAGGGTCTCCAAAATTGCTTAACTGAATGGCTCGTAAATTCCTGACATAAACCTCATAAAAGATTAAGTACATTGTAGCTGGAAGCCAGCCGAAGGCAAGGTGGCAGCAAACATGGGTCCATGGTTGTCAATACTGTGTTTTTGTATTTTTCTAGACATTGTTGGTATTTGATAAACCTATTTCTATAAAACCTTTACAAACACTCATACAACTGTGTATAAAGTATGAAACATTCAACTTTTCTTCACCGGTGTTGCCCTGGATGTCAAAGTGAAAGATGTCAACCGACAACACCTAATACCTAATAGCTTCCATATGAAATCAAAAATGCAATCCAGTCGTCCGACTTACAATCTACGGAGTTCGGAGGCGTTGAACACCGTCAAAGGAATGTCACCGGATAAGTTTTTCTCGCTTAAATCGAGCTATTTTAAACTTTTGGCATCCTTTACAAAACTAACGTCAATTGTGCCATTGAAACGGTTTCTAGAAAGGTCAATCGTTTTAAGGATTGGCCAGCTAGTTTCAGTGGGACCATAGACATGGTTGCCACTGAGATTTTAGGTCCGTTATGCTTGGCAAACTCAAAAGTGTAAAAATGTTTCCAGCCAATTGATTGTTTGCCAAATTGAGTTGGATAGTACTATTAGCGAAGGTGGGCAGTTTGCCCGAGAAATTGTTATATGTCAATGTAAGTATTGTAGATCTAGTATTGAGAAGCTAGAAATTGAACCGCTGAGAGAGTTGTGGTCGAGAGCAATACTAAATCAAGTTCAGTTTCCACAACCAAAATTGAGCGGAATTTCCCCGGTGAAGTTGTTTTGGCTGATATTTAGGTCGCCTATGTAATTTTTAATCGAATTTGAGCTGTCACCGCATAGAGTCTTGAGGAAATTGGTTATACTTCCACTTAAAAAATTATTCGATAGATCCAAATGAAAAACATTGGGCTTTGCTAGACTAATTGGTATCTTTCCTGTGAGATAATTTGACTGGAGGTAAACATTGGTCAAATTGTCGTTGAAAGCGTCAGGGATGCTTCCGTTTAAGAAATTTTGACTGAGGTCAATATAGGAAACGTTTTGAAGGGAAATAAAAGCCTTGGAAATCGATCCATTGAGGTTCATCGACGATAAATGGACAGAAACAAGAGAAGCAGGACAGTTGGAATTTGCAGATGGGAGCTCGAAAAGAGCCATGTTAGGATTTTCCCATAGGTTAAGATAATCTAAGTTGGATAAAGCCCTGATCCAACCGGGAAAAGAACCGGTAAAATTATTATTAGAAAAGTCTAAACTCAGTAAGGATGTCGGATAATCAAACGTGATTTCATTCATTTCTCCGGAAAACTAGTTATAAGAAAGAAAAAGATACTGTAGTTTGGTCATTTTCCCCACCACATTCACTGATCCATTTAATTAACTACCAGACAGGTACAAAGCTGTTAAGTTGGTGAGATTTCCCCAATTTTCTGGAATTATGCTAAGTCCAAATTTTCCAAAGAGGTCAACTTTCCAATGGACGGTGGCAAGCTGCCAGTTAACTGAGAAGAAGTGATTTCAATTTCAACCACTCTTGCCATTCCATTAATTCCATCACAATAGAAACCTGACCAAAACGTGCCATTTGTACAAATACTCCAAAGCGGTCAAGTTCCCGATGGATGGTGGCATACTGCCACTTAACTGAGAATAAGAGAGTTCAATAATAACCACTCTGACCGTTTCATTATTTTCACCACAAATTAAATCTGACCAAAACGTGCCATTTGTTGCACTGCTTACGCAACCTTCGAAGAAGCGCGCCGGAGAAATAACCATCACGTAGTCATAGTCATAACCTAAAATAGGAAGCGCCTCCGTCAAAGCTGCCACGTCAGCAGCATCAAGGGACGTGCAGGTGATATTATAAGCGGAGGTCGTACGGATAAGAAGGATTGTTACAGCAAAAAGGAAGCTGGGAGGAAGTGCCATAAAGAGGGAAGGGAGGAGAGGGAGGTGGAGTGAAAACAAAGGGTGAGAAAGAAAGAAAAAATAGGGGAAAAACTATGGAATTGAGGGAAACTACTAATGTAGCGACCCTCTTAGTAATTTT
>JBBHKE010003455.1:0-12456 GCA_037447655.1 Zygnema cylindricum
AATATTCCTCTTGTCTTTTATGAGCTTCCGCTGTGTAATGATTTTTGTATTGTGAATTATTTTTGTAAAACTCTTTTTCTTAAGATCCTACAAAAAGATCACATGAAAAGCCCATAACACAACTCATTCTACGCCGTGTCAGTTCGCTGAAAAATTTCATCAGTGGTGTGCGTTGTACTATGCTCATACGCCAGATCCGTACGTTCGTACAAGAGTGTGCAGAAAAGCACACGTATACAGTATGCCTACTCTACACGAGTTTTGTGCCAAGTTTTGTGCGCCTACAAAAGGCCTACCATAAAAACGCTTACTTTTGAACTATGGACCAAAGTGAATTTCCCTACCGTAATGTTCAGTCCGTAGACTTTGATTTAGGTCAATCAATTAATTTGAAGTTAGCACGAATAGAACTTATAGTCAACGACATTTATACGATTTAAACTCGCGCGAGTAACGTTTTCAGAAAAAAACAAACCGGGTGAAAACCAGAAAGAATAATGATCATGTACATTCAGCCTGCTTTAAAAGAAAAAAACATATATTCAACAATTGAGCTAATACCTGACCTTTTAATTTTATCGAACTAATGCTATACACTATTGTTAAACTCATTCAACTCAGCCAGACCCCTATTATTTTCAATCGGTACGGGCTTACATTGCTAAAACAAGGAAACTAGACCCTCTATCGTTATTAGTGTTGATATTTTCTTGGTAATTTTGGCCACTAGTGTGGAATTGTTTCAGGATTTGGCTCGAAGGCCCGTTGTCACCTCTATAGAGTAGTTTTTGGTGCTCTTAGAGTTTGGCGTTTGTTTTTCAACTTGTTTTTTACTTGTTTTTCTACATTTCAAGTTAAAGTTGTTATTGTTGCCTAGCTTTTGTACGGTTTTTAGTCCTATTGGGATTTTCATCTCTTATCTTTAATGATAGTAAACAAATTTCCATTCCAACCATGTTCTGTACCTTCATGGTTTATCTAACGGGTTTTTGATAACAAATTCTTTTAACGCCATTTAAAACATCTTTTCATGTGACATACTCGGCAAAAAGGTGGTAAGATTCTCACCTTGCGATGGGCGAACTCAATTCAATGTCGCACGCGTGTGCAGGGACAATATTTTTTTGGAGTGGCGAAAAAACATTCACTAACGGCAATGTTCCATCAAAATTGTTTAATGGACAATTTACGTTTCATACCGTTTCGTTTTTTCTTTGTTGTAAAACATGTTAACTAAAGATCAATAAATATTATTTCCAAGCTTAAACATTGACCGTATGATATTTTAACGTTTTGCATCCAGGACGCAATAACTCGTTCTAACCGGCAAAAGAAGCGTTGGCAAACATCCTCGAGAAAAGACTTTCTCATCGCTTTCGATTTAAATAAACCTTGTGTAGTGGCACATAGCCTTTACCACTTCTACTGACGTCATTGCTTGTCGTTCCTAGAGAGTATCTTAACTTTTGCAAATGAACCAACTAGCTTCTGACGAACGTTCTCAAGGAGCACGCTAGCCACAAATTGGACGCTAGAAAATGAAATACGCTCCGTAATGTTTGAGCAATGAACACCGTACACCTGGAGCAAGTGATGACAACATTGAATTTGGTGTGTGCCATATGCATTTGGAGAGGGTTGATGCAAATCCACCACAACCCACGTGAAAGTCTTTGTTGGAGATATTTTCTTACTTTTCTCGTGCCATCCATTAACCTTCAAATTTTGTTGTGCCTTTTTAAACCCACATGATATGGAGCTTACAATCGCACATATTTTGTTATATGATGCACAGGATGTTGTTGACGTTGAATAAGGCTACATCGTTAAACATGAGGTTTCTCGTTTACTCCCTCTTCGACTTCGGTTCAAGGTTTCGAAGCCCTCTGGTTGACTTGGTTTCATCCATGGTGTTGGGAAAAACCGTAATGATATGGTCCTCACAGATCTTACCAAGAAACATGTTTCATCTCTTGGGGGCGTGCATACCAATGTGACGGCTCAAGACGCAATAGCTACTAAGGAAAGAGACAACGCTCACCAAGACTTGCTTGAGCAATTTGTCCCATTTGAGGTGGAGAGTTTTCGATCTTTAGACATGTCATTTGTGTGATTTCCTCCACCAATGAGCGCGGAAAACGCTTGAATCCAAGGCTCTGTAGAGTGCTTTGCCGATCCTTTTAGCTACATTCTACTATCAACGTGTATTAATTACCCTTGAGTGAGTGCAAGCTGCGACCCTCCTTCTAGGAAGCACGGTTGCAAATGACATGCGCGGTCTTTCAAATCTTCCTCCAATGGCCACGTCCACATCCTTGATCTCCTTGGTTGTGGACGTTAGCCTTGTTGTGGTAGACTCGTTTAGGTTTTTTCTTTTTGTAGGCGGTCAGCTTTGTTGATTTTGTTTTGGATAAGTGTTTTTGTTAGCGGTGTTTTCTTTGTTTTAATATTTTAGACGTAGCTTAGATTCTTGTCTTTTTAAACGTTTTTTCAATTTTACCCATTTTGTACACATACGGTTTTACCACCGTAATTTTTGCAATTATATAATCTTTAGTAACATTTTTAAAGTTAAAGTACAACATATAAATGGTATTCATAAATGTGTAGATTGTATATACAAGTACATACAAATGTTAATTTTTGTTCTCTTGTACAAATTTTACATTTGAATTTCGCTGTTGAAGAATCTTTTACGATTTTAAGAATGTTGATAGAAGCCTACGTGGAAAAAGTTGGAATAAATAGTGTTGTGTATCGGTAAGGATTTGCTGATAACCGATATGGGCATTTTTTTGGGTTGCCGATAATCGATATATTGGTACGATATATCGCCATTGGTGTTTTCGCCGATAAACAACCGATATTATCGGTTGTTTATCAGAGATAACACCAATATTGATAATTATCGGCGATAACTATACAGACCGTACAGATATAAATGTACGGCCAGTGCACTCAACTGTACATGTTGTTCCGCATACGGTCTGGAAATTCCAGGCCTTTTTTAGCCCATTTTTTAGACTGTTTTTTTCACCGTTTTTAGATCATTTTTAGACCGTTTTCACACGGTTTATTATACCATTTTCTTGTTCTATTTTAGACCGTTTTTATCAATTTTTAGTCCGATTTTTCAGACCGTTTCTTAGTAGGGCATATTTGGTCCGTTTTTAAGGCCGTTTTTAACCGTTTTTAGATTGTTTTTCATATCGTTTTTTTTGGCCTTTTTATACTGTTTTTTTGACCGTTTTTTAAGATCGTTCTTCTTGACCGGTTTTTCGGTTAGTTTTTTTCACCGTTTTTTAGACCGATCTTCTGAATGTTTTTTTCATACCGTTTTTTAACAACGTTTGTTCTAACCGTTTTTTTGACCATTTTTATAAAAAAAAATTAGACCTTTTTTTTCGAAAAAGTCAGACTTTTAAATTTACAATGTAATTTATTTTTTTCGTGTCGGTACTATAGTTTTAGAACTATAAAGTATTGTTTTAAATTTGTCAACGTTTATGTGTTGCGCTGTTCGTAGTTATTTTCAGTTAAACAGATACGGAACAGATTCTTATGCATGGCATGGCACGCTATATAAAGTCAAAAATAAAATACAGTGTTTTTTAAAGTACTATTACATGCATACTATATTTTTTTTAAGTTATCGCCGATAAGGAATTTGTTGGTCTCGACCAATATATCGGGATCTTTGACCGTTTGATAACCGATAGCTATCGGTTTCAATGTTATCGCGATAATTTTTTACCGATACACAACAGTAGGCGAATATGGCCTATTTTCTAATGGGCTGTCTCAGTAAAATTACAGATACGTTTATTGAATGCCTTTGTTTCATTATGTCGGGTCAGAACCGACTTTGTATTTGCGTGGCATATTTAGGCTTGGTACCACGTAAGAAACTCTGCAAATCAACAAAAAAAATTTAACATCAAGGTGAGCGGAGTTAAAAAGTGACTCTTACGAGGTATTAAATCAAATCTGTATGGGCAGACAAAACTTAAGATTTATAAAAAACTTAAAATTTGTAAAAGCGTACGAAATTGTCAAATGGTTTGTGGATGGCAAAAAGAGCGTGAAAGAATATCCTCCGTCAAAGATTTCTCTTGACTTCGCATCCACCTTGGTGGAAAGCACATGGCCTATGCAACGTGTAGCCACCTATAAGGCGTTCATTGTGGATTTTTTCTCAATTTTCCACGCGGCACAATGCTATATATTTAAAGCTCTTGAATCGTTGTCCTTCATGTCACTTGTTGCAAAATGATAGGTTTGACCGATGGCGTATCCGATTTTGTGAAGCTTGACATCGGACGGTCATGGTTTACGCCCATAACCTTGGAGAATCAAATCGGTCATTCAATCACCTTTTTATTCTGACAATTATTTTTGGTACGGCTTTGTACGAAACAATACGGCCATGAAAAAACAACCTCATTTTTCCCCTAACTAGTAAATCAGGCCTTTTACACGGCATGGACTGTGTCCTATTTTTCATGCCCGTTACACGAACCTGGACAGTGTTCCGTTTATCATGCCTGTTACACTTGGGATCATGTCATGTTTACCAAAACGTCGAAGTACTATTGTGATGTTTTAGATAACCGTACGGACATTTGTAGACGCGACCCAAGACAAAATGATTGACTAAAACCGGTTCACTGGATCGAGCAACCAAGTTCAATTTTATGGACACTGTCCCGTTTATCATGCCTGTTTACACGCGCATGGACCGCGTCTTGTTTATCAAAACCTCCAAGTACTTTTTGTAATATTCAAGATGTCTGTACGTACATTTGTAGACATGACCCAAAACAACATAACGATAGACGAAAATTCGCGATTGAAGGAAAATCGGACGGTCTCGAACAGAGGATAGACGGTTGAAGACTTATTACTACAGGTGTTGGTTTCATCTTATGTTCATTGACAGATTCGGGCAGCCAAGACTGACGGTTATAAACGATTGCCAATGGGGTACTTCGAAAAGTTACCCGATCGTTGAGGTCCCCCAAGGGACTGAGTTACCCCTTTGCTAACGTCGGCCGAGGGACAAAGCTACCAGTATGCTAACGTTGGGCGAGGGACACGGCGTTTACAGGTGCAGACCATAGTTAAAAAGTAGGTGAAAGTACGCCGATACAATATGCGTATTGTACGCAAAACATACAATATGACTTTAAGACCCATATTGTATTGGTCGCAAAATGAAAAAATATAGTAACAGGGTAGAGTTGCACATCGATCGATAGAGAATTAAACGTCATGTCTAAATTTTGAAAAACATTCGGACAAAAAAATATTTTTCCGTGAGTTTTTAGGTATTTTTATTTTTAAACCGTCAGATTTGGACGATCAGACGGTCGTTGATAAAAGTAGTGGTCTAAGAAGATCACATGAAAAACCCATAACACAACTAGCAATAGGACTATCATCAGATTTGGACGATCAGATGGTCGTTGAAAAAAGTAGCGATCTAAGAAGATCACATGAAAAGCCCATAACACAACTTAAGATAAAGGCGCCTATAGAAGGCCTACAATAGAACAGCCTACTTTTGAACTATGGTGCAGACAGACGAAAAGCGAACATATTTAAAGGTTTTCAAACGGATGACCAAAGGTCTATAATTTGGTGGGGCAGCGATTTCGTGGAGTTTGCGTTTGCAACCAACCGTGGCACTAAGTTCAACAGAGGCCGAGTATATGGCGGCGTGCCACGCAAGCAAAGCATCTATATGGATAAAAGAAATGTTAAGCGAACTTGGATTTTTGATTAGATGTTTACAAATTTTTACGGATAGTATGAGTTCGATGGCACTTGTGAAAAATCCCGTTTTTCACAAACGCACTAAACATATACGGATTCAATGGCATTTCGTACGAGATTTGGTAGCGGCAAAAGAAGTGGAATTTTTGTATGTATCGACTCTTGAGGAAGCTGCCGATATGTTTACTAAGGCGGCGACGTTTGATGTGCTTTTAAAAGGAAGACCTAAACTAAGGTTGTTGTGACGTAGACGATTCTTTAATGAAGAGGGGGAATGTTACGATTCATTGAAAGAATCGTACGCACGCGGAATCAGTTTGATTTCGCGAAAGAAAAACTGTACTTTCTAGAATATACCGAAAGTACAGTTACGTGTATTTAGATAAAGTTCTAGTTGTTTCGCGAAATATATTTGTTGTTTCATTTCGCTTCTAGATTGTCGTACGTCTAATATAGTACGATAGTACTTCTAGCTTTGTCTAGTACTTTCGTCTTAGTTTGTCGTTTTGCTATGTTTCAGCCCTTAGTGAGAATTAGAGTGTTCTAGTGTAATCTGCGGACAGGTGGCATCTGGAAGCTTCTTGGCGGCGCACGCTCACACGTGTCACGCCATCGGTGGTATTGTATTTAAGGGACACCATGACTGTGTGTTAATCAATCAATATAAAAATTGGAGGATTATATGGAGTAATAGAAGAGAAAGAGAAGAAATTGTAATTTCAGTTTTTTATTAATGTGAAAATTTTCCGAAATGTCTCTTCAATGTTGATGTAATGTTTTATATTCTAAATGCTTCTGCTGCTATAAGTGTTTGTAAGTGAGCTCAGAGTTTTTTATCGATCCTTTCACCTTACTGAGTTTGACTTAACTTAATTACATTCTCGGTGGACCTTATGACTTCTATCCCCAAAATGTACCTTACTTCTCCAAGTTATGTTATTTTAAAATGAATGCTAAGGTACTTTTTTAACTTATTATTAACTGTCAACGTATCATTAATCATTAGAAAGTCATCGACATACACTAGAAAAAATAATTTGGTCCTTTCCCTCTCCTTTCACGTAAACTCGTGAATCTGAAGTTATACGAGCAAATCCATAATTAGTAAGTACCTTATGAAGACGATGGTACCATGTCCTCGGCGCCAGTTTTAACCTGTACAAGGATTTTCTCAAACGCCATACTCTTCCTCTCTTTGAAAGCACACCCTCAAGCACCTTCATATAAACCTCCTCTTCTAACACTTCGTTTAAGAAGACCGTTTTTACATCCATTTGATGTATATGCTTATTCTCTGCGACCGCAATAGTAATTAACATTCTCAAAGAATCAAACTTATCAACCAGTGCATAAGTTTTTGAGTAATCAACCCCTTCTACTTGTTGAAAAACTTTACAAACCAATCTAGCATTATATTTTATTATCTCCCCGGTAGCACAAGTTTTTATTTTAAATATCCATTAAGCATCAATCGCCTTCATCCCCGCTAGAAGACTCACCTCCTCACAAGTTTTATTATCGATGATTGATTTTAATTCTCTCTCCCACGCCGGTTTCCACTTATCATCCCAACCCATAAAACTTCGTGCCTCGACGTAAGATTGGGGATCAACGGGCATATTCTCGGTCAGTAATTGCTACAAAATAAATGCCTCCTCCGAGGCGGCCGAAAAAAAAAATTGGAATTTTTGACATTTTTCCCTTTGCGATCAGGTGACTGTTGAAAAAGGTATTTAAGAAATTTATCTTTTTTACAGTCTATGATGCTAGTGAGTCCTCACACTTGTCGTAGTCACTGAGGACTCAAAAGCAACCATGGCTGCCTTAGGCTGATAAAGAGGCAGACAAACAGGAGGATTAGTTCTTCTGGAAAAGTTAAGTAGCTAGGCCAAGATTTGATCCTAAGTCCTACAGGATATTGCCGTACGGATTAGCCGTCCGCCTTATCCGCTGAGTCGTAGAAGAATCGTTAGGCGCGTGGGGTGCGATTTTTTTTTTAAATGTATCATAACGGCTCATTCATTTAACGGACAACGTTGTACATATAAATGTGAAAGGAAACTAACGAAAATCGGACCGCACAAATTAGCGCGATCCTACGGCCGACATTGACGCCGCCAACACAAAATTAACCTTTGGCGGATATCAAAGATAATGTCACGTAGATGCCACGTGGCGACATAAAATTGTCCGCCAGAAAACACGGGAGGAGGAACCATGGCTAAAAAGGTGACGGGCGTCAACTGCAAGGCCATTTTGTAGAATCGACGTACATGAAGTACATCGGCGACTGTACCTTCTTGTACCGTACAGTCTTTCTATTGGTTTTTTTTTTTTCAAGTAGCCGATAATCGATATATCAGTATGGAGATATATTTACGGACAACACATATAAACGTACGGCCTGTTCACTCAACTGTACGTGTTATTCCCCCGACGCGCCCCACTCAAAACCCCTATCTACATTGAGGTGCTTACCAATCAGATCATTTGTACAAGCCGAAAGTACAGTAGCTGGCATAAGATATGTGTTGTTTTTAATAAAGCTTTAGTCCTCTCTATGCCTCAGCTGTGAGGGAGAGAGAGCTGTTCAAGACTTAAGTTATTTTTGGTTGAGTTCGGTTCAGTACTTACCAAAATTAGTGTGACAGTGAAGTTGGGAGTTCACGGTTCATTCACGCTTGGGACACGCGTCGTCACTTGAGAGAAATGCGTGAGTATGTCCTCCGTGGACGTACGGAAATTCGGCAGGACCACGGGAATTCGTGAAGTCAATTCTACGGTCCCAAATCCTCTAATCGGACGGTTGACAGCCGCCGCCAACAAATACTGACGAGGCGAGACTAGATCACTATCACTTTACGTTGTCTGAACTTTGGTGTAAATATTTGGTAGAACAAAATTTTGTATGTAATGAATTAGTTGTTTAGTGTTGAGAATGTGGTTTATGACATACCTTCAGTACACAGGTATACTCACAGTATTTGTTGTGTTAGAATGTTAGATGTACGGATGGAATGCCTCCGTACAGCTTAGTGTAGTTTCGGTGTATAGAAGTAGGACTTAGTGAATTTGATTCATTAGGAACAAATGATATGAAAACTGTACACTCAGTTTTATGTAATTTCATTTCTGCATATCTCACAGATCTATAAGCGGAATTCATTGAAATTTTGTGTGTGTGTTCCTTTGTATGTTATCTACAATGTGGTAAATTTTCAGGACCATTGGGGCGTTTTTCTGAAATTAATAGTCTGTCAAAGTTTCTGTTCAGCCATCGGTATTTGTGGAAGCTTCCTCTTTTGATTTGTTATACGATGACTACTGCTGCATCTTCTTCATCTTCAGTGCCAGCAGTTGTCTCAGAACAACAATATGTACGGCTTTAGTACGGCTCCAGTTAAAACGATGTACCTTTCACATCCGACGCCATGGTTTTGTCCCTTTCTTCCTTGGGATCCAATGGAAACCTGCCACGTGCACTCCGGACAGAAAGTACACAAAGTACAAATATATCGGGAACTCTGACCGTTCGATAACCGATAAATATCGGTATCGGTGTTATCGCGATAAGTTTTTTACCGATACACAACACTAGTAATTAGAGTAAATGATTTCTTTGAAATTCTCAAATTCCCAATTAGCGTTAATAACGCTAATTATTTATATACGCTATTTAATCTTTGACGCTAATATCGATTCGCGGTGTAGTTGACTGTACGGATTACATATATACGCTGGGCTATCATTGACTATACCATAGTTCAAAAGTAGGCGTTTTTATGGTAGGTCTTTGGTAGGCGCACAAAGCTTGGCACAACACTCGCGCGGAGTAGGCATACTGTATATGTGTGCGTTTGTGCACACTTTTGTACGAACGTACGAATATGACGTATGATCATAGTACAGCGCACGCCGCTGGATGAAATTTCAGCGAGCTGACACAGCGTAGGATGAGTTGTATTATGGGCTTTTCATGTGATCTTCTTAGACCGCTACTTTTATCAGCGACCGTCCGATCGTCCGAATCGGACGGTTTAAATAAAAAATACCTAAAAACTCACAGATTTTATTTTTTTAGTCCCAATAAATTTTAAAATTTAGACATGACGTTCAATTCTCTATCGATCCATGTACAACTCAACCCTGTTACAATTTTTTTTCATTTTGCGACCAATACAATATGGGTCTTAAGGTCATATTATATGTTTTACATACAATAGGCATATTGTATGGGCCTACTTTCACCTACTTTTGAACTATGGTTCATAGTTCATGGCTACAGTGCCCATCTTTATCAAGTGTTAAGAAAAAAAATTGTGTAAACGCTAATTTGGTGTTCATAAGGCTATTTTGTGTATGTGTGTCGGGAAAAAAAAAACGCTCGTTGATTTTGGCACTGAACTCAAATTTGTGCATCGACTTTCTAGCGTCTACGTTGAGTTGTCATCCACACTATTTCAGTATTGCACTGTACTGTACCTTCACAGCATTCGCCGAGATACTTGCATGTACGGTTTGAAAATCGTAAAAAACGTAAAATTAGACAGTAAAATTCAGCAGTATTTTCGGTTACTTTATGCTATTTTAATGTTATATGCTATATATCTTAGTAAATGTTCCCACTCTTTTCGGAGGATAAGAGTATCGAAAATAAATTTACATCAGAATGGCATTTAACGTTGAAAAAATATGGACGAAAACAGACTTGTTATACATAACACTAATTTTTTATGAACATAATATAAAGTGTTTAACACTAATAAAACCTTTTCATGAAGCGTTAATTAAATGTGGCGTTTATTGTTAATAACACTTAGGGTCGAGTTCCATGAATCGTTTTTATAATCGTACGGCCAACTCTACGGGTTAGGTTCATTGAGTCGATGTTGCATCACGAAGAGTCTGTAAACCACGAATTATACATTGAGTGGCACCACGTAAGCTACGATCCGATATCGAATATCCTTCAAATTTGTCAGATAGACAAATTTCGCTTAAAATCTTAACTTGCGTACCATGTACCTGCGTACCAAGTCATAATACGAAAGAACGCTTGTTCTTTTTGCAAACACCAGTCTTCTACGCCAACTCATTTTTTAGAGTTCCTGTTATCGAACATGACGAAATATCTTCGCCGGAAATAGTGTGACGAAAGAGCGTTGCCATAAATAGCGCGACTAAGGACCGTTGTGAGATTACTTTTTTTTTTTCAGTTGCACTTTGAAAGGTTACATACCATGTGCAAATCTTGTGATTTCTCGTTGGTTATTCATCATGACACGTAGCTTAATCGTCCAGCGTGTCGTGATTCATTTTTTCTATAGTTGTCAAACCAACTCCTACAGCAACGTTGTCAACTACAGAGAAAAAGGAAGCGAAGCCTCGAGAATGAATATCCGACGGTCAATGTTACCTCCCAGACCTTCGGAGAGTATTCTCAAGATTCGTTGTAATGTTGTCTAGCGTATAAAAACAAAATAAGTGGTACAATCTAGTAGGGATAGGCTCGAAATTCAGTAAAGTACCACCCAATTTCGACAAATGGAATTTGACCCTAACACCATTGTAACTTATGATTTTGGGCAAAAAAATGCTGCGATAAAATTTGTGTTTTTGACACTAATAATGATGACGGATGTAATATTCGAAACCTATGTGAAATACACTAATAGTACGCACAGAATGAGAAAGTACAAAAACGAAACAAAACCAATCAGAGATGATGGCTCATCAATTCAAAAATGATCGTGACGATGGTAGAGTATGGTTGCAAATGCACCAAAAGCAAACCAAAACAAATCGGAATCACCGATTCAAAAGATATCGACGGTTCCCGTAATGGCTCGCCAATCCGAAACTGGGACAATACCATAATAATACAAATGTCGACGTAGCGATTTAGAGCGTTCACTTAGAAAGTTAGCAAATCTTGTTGTTTTGGTATACATGCACCCAAAAACTAGAAATGTACAATGCCGTACAATATCGTACACCCACGTACAAATCAAATAAAAGAATATATTTCTTAACAATAGGACCAATTTCATGATGCTATACGTTTTTTCCCCCCTTCACTTTTCAAACTTTTGCCTCTCACAAATTGAAACTTATGTTAAAACAACTAAAGTACCCATGGCATGCGCCTTCTAAGTTCTAAGCGACGGGGATATCATGTCATCTCTCCTCTGTCCCTCTTTATGTCACTTTTGCCATTCTACTAGTAAAATTGCCATTGATACAGCCACTGCAGTCTAATTGAGCATGATCGAGTTCTATCAAGAGACTATATTGGCAATCTCAAGCAATTTATTTTGTTATGTGGGAGTTTCAACTATACTGTGATAAAGACAAGGTGAAAGTGTCCACCAACGATTAACCGAACCACTGAAGTTTGAAATGACAATTTCCTTTTTATATTACGTGGCGGCTTAGCTAAAGGTCAACTTTGAGGGTGTATTGTTTTATTTAACGAACTCTAACGGTTATATCAGAGAACTATCTTGAGCTAGTACGAGTTAATCTGACGTCACCGACATAGTTACCGTTAAAATGATCATCTTACCGTTTTCACTGTATTTCTCCCTGTCTCCTCTCTACTGTACTATAGGGGCAGCGAATCTTGAATCTTCCGCGTACGGTACCCATGAAATCAACAAAATTGTATTCAAAGTTAAACAC
>JBBHKE010003455.1:12466-26050 GCA_037447655.1 Zygnema cylindricum
TTCTTAGCCCTATGGCTGTGCTGAATGAAGCAATCAAGAATATTGAGTGCTTTCGCCGTGATGGTGGAAGCTGTTTTGGGCAAATTGGTTGCGGTATCTTTGGAAAATGATAATGGTAGACGTGTGCTAGAGTGTTTACCCTCACGATTGTGATTAACTATCCCCTTGTCAAACGTGGTAGCCCGCTTTTGAATGGTTGAATCTCGTAAAACTCGACCTGCTAACGTGGGAAGGTGGACAACTGTACGAGCCATCCAATTAGGTGAGTCGGAGGTTTCATTTGAGCCATAAGGGCTGCAAACTTGTCTTTGATCATAGCGGCCATTTGAGTTTGCATTTCCTCTCTCTTTTTTTCTCTCCGAGACACTTTTGGTGGAGAGTTTTTTTCTAGCTCTTTAACTGGTTGGACTACTTTGGCAGATATAGCCGCTATGCCACCATTTCGAATCTGATTTTGATATGAAAAATCAAAGTTTTTGATGTGACAACAATGCACAAAGTGGTCGGTCTATTTGTAATGTGTACAGTTTGCAGATTTATCCAGGCACATCCGAGCTTCATGCCTAGTCTTGCCACATCGGAAACAAATCCGATTGGATGGTTGATTTGGTGGGGTCCCATGGTTAGGACCCTTGGGGGCCGATTATTTGGCCCCAAGTTACGAGGATTTGGGGAATTAAAAGGGTTAGGTTTTTTTTGAGCGGCTTTTGGTCTATTGTGGGCCTCCTATTAACAATTTGTCATCTCGAATTCTACAGCTTATAGTGCTGCATGGTCGAACGTAAATTTGAGACCGTATGTTTGGGTAAGATGGCTTTGAATAAATTTCTTTGACTGGAAATGAAACTATCCAACAAACTTCTAGACAGCTTCGGTATCTGATGTTAAATAGGGTAACACTTCCCGTAAGGTCTACATACGGGCTCATAAAGCGAGGCAGTTTCGCCCGGTTTTGCTCAAAATTAATTAATTCCTTAACTTTGTCAAGATTTTGCATGCGATACTCCTCTTTTAACAAATTAAACAGTATGGTGAGAGGGTCTCGTAACGGAATAGTCATCTCGGGTCGTGCCAGGACGGCGACTCGGGCTGGAATGGCATATTGGTGGGGAACATCCGCCATAGCAGGGTAAAAAACATTGGCAAGCGCATCTAAGACCTCGGAAATAGCAGCTTGATAAGGAATTTCTGCTTGACCTATTACCTCGAGCGTACCAGCAAACTGTGGAGAATATTTAGTCATCGCAAGTATGCCATCATACTTGCGGGAATATAAGGTAAGGGCGGACCCGCGAAGGTAACGCCCGAGAAGGGAGAAAGCGACACGCATGTCAAATCTATCTTGATAACCGAATGCTAGATCTCGCATTTCAGTGTCGAATAACATTTGAAAATGTGATAAACTCATAGTATCCTTCATTTCCGAAAAGCAGAATCGAAGTTTACCAGGAGTGCCCTCCGATGTGGAGGCCATCAAAAGAGGCGAGTTGGTCGGATTCTAAGCTTGAATCGGTGCTAACGGAGACCAAAAAGAAAGGAAATTTGAATCGGGTTCCCTTTCGTTATCAACCTCTTCCACAGATAGCGTGGAAAGAATAGATGACAAAGATGAGACTGTGGTAAAATCTGAACGAGTAGAGGACGCTATAGATTCAATTAAAGGACATAAAGTCAAAGGAACCGAATTTGATAAATTCGATTGATCAAAATTTGATGAATTGAAAGTTCCACCACTACGTGTAGATCCGTATGAGTGGTCAAGATTATCCCAATCAGTGGGAATAAAAATGACTGAGATAACAAACTAATCCGCTAATGGATACGCCCTATACGAGGTGCAACAAATGCCAAACCGTACCATATACGTAGGCAACAATCTCAAACAGTCTCTAAGAAGGCCACAATGGCCAAATCTAATCAAGAAGTTGCTTTTACCGAAACCTGTACCTTGCAAACGAAAGGGCAAGGTCAAAGGGCCGAATCTATAAAGGCAAAAAATTGCTAAACAAGCACCCGGAGGTGCAGATTTAAAGCTCCACAGGCAGAAAATAGTTCTATCCAAGGCCACCAACGGCCAGATCTAACAATAAAATTTCACGTCAAACTGACAACAAGAAAAAACCCAAAGCCATTCACGACCACATGGAATGCATGGAAAGCGTGGACAATGCAAGTGCTCAATACAATTAGGTCTAGGTGGACCCAATCCAGTAACGTACCCTTAAAACGATCAACAACTATCCTGACACGCGCCTGCACTCGCAAGGCATCATGGACTAACAAACCACTCTTAGCAACTTGGTGACTGCCAAGGGTGACCTGCGGTTGTTCGCTCCAACCGGAGTTTTGCAGAGCTCCCAAAAATGATTCAGCTCCACTATCTCCACTCCAAATTGTCGAGCAGACACCACAGCTCAATTACCAACTTAGTTAGTAGCCTGTTAGGGCACGCTTATCAGCACTATGCCACGCTCTGCCCATTTATAAAGCAGTGGTAATTTTATGTGATAATTCGTGCAACCTAATATATATATGTATATCTTAAGGTTTTTTTTTAAATTTTTTATTTGTTTAAGTTTGCTAGGTGTTCTGAGTGAGCTAATCCGGTAGGAAGAAATAAGAGAAAACGATACCGATCAGTTCAGCAATCTCAGATTCAACAACTAAAAAACAAACTAGACAACAAATGAAATGAAAATAAAGCATAGCAGAAAGCTAAACATACTCACAAAGTGACAAAAACTAGAAAGAAGAACCAATTGACAAAAGGAATAAAGAAACTTAGAAAAACCGACAATTTCAAATTGCAGAAAATGGAGCAAAACTGAAAATGTCAAAATGCAGAAAATAGAATAAAAAAAGACAATTTCAAATTGCAAAAAATAGAAGAAAAAGAGACAATTTCAAGAGCACATGAATATTAAGCCAACGGATAGCCACTAGGCTATTTGGTCAGTTTATATTCCTTCCAGGAGTTTAATAAATAAAGATCTAACCTAAATATCACAACACATAAACTCAAAATGTAGAAAACCACGGGCAAATTTGAGATAACCAGATTTAGCCACAAACAAAAAAAATAAAGAAATCAACCCTGATCCACTATCACCAAGCAACCACACAAGCAAACCCAAAACGATCCAATTACAATCCATGGTTCACCAACAGCCTGAGATAGAAAGCTGAGCCGATATCCACTTGATATGAAGAGAGAAAAAGTGAAGGGAAACCGGTTAGGCCTCGGCGTGAGCCGAGTAGTTTAAATTGCAAGGCGGATTACAAAAAAAGGTGAGTCGCTAAACCTATTCTGACAACTTCACAAGAAAATAATAGAAGTTTAGGTTAAATCTTCCAAAAAGAGAATTCTTGTGATCTTGAAATTGTGAGCACAAAATTCACCTAAAATTCGCTAAGTACAAAGTCTACAGGTGAGAGTCTACCTTACTACGAATACATGCGTTCTATGTAGCTATTTGCTCCTAGTTTGGAATCTGGCCAATAGGCGACCAGAATCGTATGCCTTACGTTAAAGAATCTATAACCTGCGGATAAAAACCCTTCCTACGCTACATGTGAATGCGTGCGACCTCCAAGGGTCCACGATTTAAAATGGACCTGCGTGCATTCTCCATCCGGAGCATCCATTCGTTTACATCATTGGTGGCCGTCGATTCACGTTTCAAATCCACGGTGGCGCTGACCCCACCTCGAGTTCATGTTTCGGTTCGCAGGCGTCAGTACATCGACATAAATTGGTCGCGGGAATTCCGGCCGGCGAAGTAAGTTGGTTTGTGAAAAACTCCCGGACAACAAATTTAGTCGGTTTGCGAGAACTTCCAGCCGGTAGAGTAAGTTGGTTCGCGAAAATCCTGGACGACAACTCAAGTTGGTTTGCGAGATTTCCGGCGACTGGCAAATTCGCGGGCAAAATCTAAACTGCCCGCGGATTTCACGGCGTCGGACCGCAAGGTGTTCGATCCTGTCGCCACCGCAACATACCCATGTTTAAGTTAGTGTGGCGTCCTTTTTGAAGGACCCTTTCTATGCAATTAAGTATAATTAGGTGCGGCGACGTGATGCGGCATGGCACCTTTTCGATAAACTTTAAGAAAATACAATCGTATTTGCAACAATGTACTAGATGAACCGAAATAATAATTGCATCACACGTTTTATTTTGCATGCCATTTTTCATAAATCCGGGCTCTTAGAGCAAGGATTTTATTTACCTCATCCCTTTTTTATCCGAGCAAAAACCAGATTCCCACTTTCTTTTAAACATCCAGCCCCATCCCTAGCCTGCAGCACATACCTAGATGCTAACCCTATTACAAGCACACCTTTATAAATGGCACCACTCCCATGAGTGATGTCAAATCCACCCCCCCCCCCAAATTTTCCCAAAAACCACTAGTCCCTATTAAATTTTTCATAACTTCTACATCTTCCGAAATCATATTTATTTCCATGATAATTACCCCATTTTTTGAACTTTCCTCACTCTCTCCCATGGAATTCTTTCCACTATCACTTTCTAATTTTATTCCCAAAATATATTTCTCCTCCCCTAAACATTTAATCAAATATTCCGATTCTCCCCTATCCTTTGAACCCCCCCTTGGATTTACTTCTCCCCTTTTGTTGAAGTCTCCCTCTCCGACCAGTTTTCTGTTTCCAAATTATCTATGAAATTATCCTCATTATTTTAATTTTTCCAATTTTCAATTATGGATCCTAGATCTGACTTTCTCATTTCTAAGTCATACACTCTACACTCCTTGACATCCTCAAGTACCTCCTCTCTCTTTACTTCCCTTATACCTCCAAAAACACATTGTTGCTTTCATGGAGTTTTTGTGTGCTTTTCTCTCTTCTCTATTCTACCGATGTGAAAAAGCTCCAAAATATCTTCATCCTTTTTCTCCTCTTCCCCTTCTTACTTCTTATTCACATACCAACTTCCAAGTTCTTTTAAGGAGGGGCATTCCTCGATATAATGACCCGGTTCCCTCCAACAGAAGCAAACCATTTTTTTTCAAAGCTCCTCTTTTTTTTCCTCTCCCTCTCTTTCCACCGAAGTTTTGATAAGTTTTACCTTTGTCTTTCTTCCTCTCATCACGCTTCCGCTCGTCACCACCGATCCTCTCATCACTCTTCCGCCAGTCACCACTAGCTATCTGTGCATTCACCCTGTCACTTCCCCTACAAAGCTCCAAAGTGCTTTCCTTCACAAGAATCATCCCCATGGTAATGCTCCAAGTCTATGAGGAGCAATACATTCCGTGCATACGGTAAATTATGTCTTCGTACTCATCTTGGAGTTTCATGGTTAGTGTGTTAATCTTTCTCACCTCAGATTCTACATAACGCGCACTAACAAACTCAATTTATACTGTAACAATATCATTGCAAAACTCTATCATGCTATCGCCTTTATAAACATAGGCATCTATCTCTTGTTTTACTAATTGTTGCCTGTGTATAGTTCACTCTTATAAAGCTGAGTTAGTGTTTTCCAAATTTTTGAAGACTTGGTTAGATTTAAAAGAGTGATAGGTATAGACTTAGACACATATCTAATTATTAGTAATTTTGCTATAGTATTTTTCTATTCTCAAATTTTTTAGTTGTTTTTTTAGTTTTTGGTTCAGTTATAATCCCCACAAGTGGAAGTCTAGCCGAGAGCCTAGCTCCCTTCACCATCGGTGTCCCTTTATCCTTCTCCCCTTTTCCCCCTTCCATGGTAATGATTTCCCCTTCACCTTTCGTTGCATACTCCGGTTGGTTTTCTAGAAAGCCCTAGATGATTCTCCATAGTGAGTTCCTCCAAAGCCCGGTGGCAAACACCTCACTTGTCCCGAATCAATTCCTTATAAGTGCTTTTTCGAAAAGCAATCCCTCCATCGTGAACTCCCAGTAAGTGAAGACTTTTCCTTTAAACATAGGCACCATAGATGGTGGGCCCATAACCTCTAATTCTATGGGCTCCACTGCCACACAAAATTCGCAGGTCCAAAGAAGCTAATCTAGATAATGCTGACTCCAAGTTTATATAAAACCCAAATGATTGACCCTTTGACAACCAAAACCCCATTACAGCTTCACCCCTGTGAAATAAGACTTTGTGTGTGCTCAGTTACACCACAGAATGCAAAGTTAGATTATGAGTTTTAAATACCATTCCCCAATTAGACTTTCCCCTAGAAATGCAGCCACCCTGGCAGGCAAACACTCTAACCGACTACACCCCTGTGTAGCCTGTACTCGCGTGAGCCAGGAGTAAAAAGAATCACTGAAAATGGTCAACTGAGTTTATTGTTATGGCAACCCAAATTTAGCCTTTTATACAAGATGCTCTCTGGGAGAGGCGACTATCTACCCAAAATATTCTAAGTCCTAAACCCCTCTCTAAACCCCCTAGTCCTGAAATACCGACGAATCACGGGACTATACCGTACAAGAAAGTACAGATGCCGAAGTACTTTCTACGGACATTGTATGACACGTTATAATGCAACATTTGTCACATCCGAATTTGTTGTCTTTCGTTCCGGAGATTCCGTAAACCCGTATGATATTGCCACGTGTCATCCGGAGTGGCGATGTTCGCAAAACGCCAAATTGTCTTTTTTGCGAATCCGCCGCTAACGACGTTTGTCCGATTAGATCGCCTTTTAAATTAAACCGTTGAAATAAATGTTCGCACCATTTATTTCGTGCGGTACAATAGTTTACGACACGTTCTATGTTCCACCGTACTTTCGTTAGTTAAATGAAATGTCCTACGCCTAGTTGTTCAAATACTTATGAAACCCCACGTACCCTAGCACAATTCCCTGACTATAGGATAAAGTTGCCGGCTATCAACTATTATGACGGACGGTAGGTACCAAGATCAAATCTTGGGCCCGTCAATCCCTTTTTGGTAAATTCATGAGAAACTACTCGTGTCTCTCTAGAAATCCTAGGCAGTCATGGCTCTAACTCGTTATCCAGCCTTCAGTGACTACAACAAGTGTGAGGGCTTGGAGAAAGGAGTTAGAGGCAGATTGCCTCTGCTCTTTTCTATCCTAACGCACACCTAGAAAATATTTAAATTTCAGCAGTCTTAAGGTCATATTATATTTTTTGTGTACAATATGCATATTGTATGGGCCTACTTTCACCTACTTTTGAACTATGGTTTGAACTGTGCGCCAACTCTAAAAAGCTCCTATTGCAAACTAGCTCGATCGGTGATTGGACAAGTTGTCATTTTTGACATCAATTAGTTTGCAAATCTTGTAGACATTTGACAATTAGTCAAAGATCTACAAGATCTTTTTTCTTGTGCTAGGAACATAGATGTCCCGTGCGCATAATACGCACGAAACGAGCCCGCCAATACTACACACAATACGCATTTAAAGATGATGAAAATGTAAGAAAATGCGTACCACACTGTAGAAATTAATGGATATTTAATTATTTTCTAGGTCTAAATTGGAATATAGAAAGAAGCCGAGGAAGTCTGCCTCTAACTTCTTTCTCAAACTCCCACACTTGTTGCAGTCACTGAGAAGTTGGAGAGGAAGTTAGAGCCATGGCTACCTAGGCTATCCAGAGGTTTACAGGAATTAGATTATTCTATTTACAGGTAGGAAGGTTTATTTACTAAAAGGTATATGTCGGTGACACGATTTGATCCTGACACCTGCCGACCGTCAAAGCGCCGGTAGCCAGTAGCCTTAGTTGTTAAGTCTAGAAGTTCATATACATACTATGAGGTTTGATTTGTATTAATATGTTAGGACGTCGAAAAATTCATTTAACGACCAATGTTTACGTTTACATAGAACCCGTTATGTAAAACTTACAGATTACGATATGTACAAGAAACAAGTACCGCACATTTTGTTTCTTTTACGAAACAAATACCGCACGTGTATTTATGACGGCTCCGATTGAAATCTGCATTTAATCGGACGACCGAGAAGAAAGCCGAGATCGCGGAAGAGATTCTCGGCGGTTTATGGTCATCGCCATATTGGATGACACGTGGCGAAATTGCGTTGGATCGCGGAATCTCCGTGGATTACGGCACCGAATCCGGATATGACATGTGTCGACTTTTATGCCATATCGTACAATTTTCGTACATAAAGTACACTAGCGGCTGTACTTTTATGTACGACAGTTTAATATGATTGGTGCCGAACACCAGTAGATAGAGTTTGTGAGAGAGATAGGACTTAGAAAAAATTGGTAGATAGGACCCTCTCTCCTAGAGAGCTTCTTTACAAAAGGTCAACTTTGAGCCTCCATAACTTACTGCTCAAGGGAGCAAATTCAGAGATTCTTTTTGCTATCGACTCAGGGGAAGCAAATTCAGAGATTCTTTTGCTATCCACTCAGGGGAGTCTTGCCTTCACAGGGATGAAGTTGGTCAGAGTTTTTGTCCGCTAGTGTGTCATTTGATCTTGCTGAAACACAATGGGGTCAGGGTTATCCTAGAGGCTTCTTAGAAGCTGACCACTCTGAGGACTTATGGAGGTCTCAGGGTTTCACGATATGGGCCCACCTTCTAGGGTACCAATCTTTAATGGAACTAGTTTGATATACTGGGAAAATATGATGATAAGAGCTCTATGATAAAAATGGTTTTGAGGGATAATGAGTGGACGATTGGGGCGTCCATCAAGTCTTAGAATTACTCCAGGGTTTGAAGGAAGCATATTCACAAAGAAAGCAGGTCCATCTTCAACAGAGGAGATAAAGGAAGGAGATGTGGTGGACAAAGGAGCGGAGAAGGAGACGACCACACCAATAGCAACCGGTTCAGCATTCATGTCACCTATTGCGAGGAACTAGGAGAATGATACTCAAACCTAGGATTTCAACAATATGGCGGTAAAGAACTTCATCCTACGCCATCTTACTCAAGGACTTGCATGTCCTCATTTGCAGGTAGAAAGGGCATCCGATCTTTGGATGGCTCTCATAGAGATGTACCGAAGTGGTATGATTCAGCAACAACAGTTCGCTGATCAAAAAGTTAAGGAATATGTATACAAAGGGGGAAAAATGTTGGATTTTTGCAATGAGCTTGCTACACTCTTCATGGAGCTAGAGAGTGCGGGAATAGATTTTATTGAAAAGGAAAAGGTTAACAGTTTACTGATGAAGTTACCCGATGAGTTCGAGAACATAGTCAACCGTGTGCCGGACTTGCCGGAATCAATGTGGATATGGAACTAAGTGGAAGGGATGATTATCGTTCAGGAGAATACGATAGAGATCCGAAGGGGAGGAAAGAGTGGCCAAGCCTTGGTAACTTCGACAGATTGAAGGAAAAAGGATTCGCGGAAACAGGTCAAAAACTATGGGGGAACATAGCAAAAAAATCAGGCTGACGAGTTCAGACCAAGGGCTACCAAAGGTTTATGTCATTTTTTTAAGAAACTTAGGCACTATATGGCAGAGTGCACTAAGCTAACCGAGCTTCGGATAAAAGAGGGGTAGACCGGTGGTACCCCGAGAGGAAAAAAAAAGGCCCTTGTGACACAGGTACATGAGGCGAAATCCGAGGACGACGACGATGATCTCCTTTTTGATAAGGAGTTGGAGGCGAAAGACGTGGTCGAAATTCCACGAAGGCAGAAATGTGCTTACGGTGGATTAAAGACGTGGTCGAAATTCCACGAAGGCAGAAATGTGCTTACGGTGGATTAAAAGGTGAAGCAGGTTGGATTATAGATTCAGGTGCCTCCATGCACATGTGTAAGGATAGGCACCTGTTCACTAAGATAAGAAAGATTCCCACAGTAGAGATAGAGTACGGGGATGGGAGGATAGTCATCACTACTCTTGTAGGATCGGTAGATTTGAAAGTGTTAGTAGAAGGAAATACATCCATAGTAACATTCTCCGATGTATTGTTTATTCCGGAGCTGAACAAAAACCTCATTCTACATCCGTATTAGATGATAAGGGTTTTTTTTCTAGCACTAGGGAAGGAGTCTTTACTGCTAGTTTTGAGGAGGATGTCTATTTCATTGCTGAGAAAGGTAGCCATGGGATGTTAAGGTTGGTTTTAAGTAATGAAAAGAAGAAACTTTATTATGCTGGTGTTTATGATATTATGATGTGGCATAAGAGGCTTGGGCATGTGAATCTAGACAAGTTAAGAGAGATGAAAAAGATGGGAGTGGTGGAAGGGATTAAGTTCAATGAGAATATTAATATAAGTGATTGTAGTGGATGTGCTCAAGGAAAAACACACAGATTACCCTTTCCTAAAACAACCACCTATAAGGGAGAAAAAAAATCTAGATCTAGTACACACGGATATTTGGGGACCGGCTATAGTGCCCTCACCGGGTGGGAAGAGATTTATGATGACTATCAGTGATGATTGGTCTCGGTATTCCCGGGTGTATTTTTTGAAAAACAAGTCCGAAGCTCAAGATTGTTTTAGACAATATAAAGCATAGAGCGAAAAACTCCATGAAACTCTAATCAAGAGAATAAGGAGTGACAATGGTGAAGAGTATACTTCTAACCAGTTTGAGGATTTTCTGAGGGAAGATGGGGTCCAACACCAAAAGAGAGTTCCAGAAAACCCGGAACAGAATGGGGTAGCTGAAAGGTTAAATATAACACTAAGTGATAGTGCTAGAAGTATGTTGTCAGATAAGAAGATAGGAAAAAGGTTTTGGGCAGAAGCAATGAACTGTGCTAATTACCTCAAAAATAGAGTTCTTACTTCAGCTGTAAAAGATCAAACACCTTATGAGAGATGGACAGGCCGGAAACCAGACATATCTCACTTAAAGGTTTTCAGCAGTCAAGTATTCAGTCTAGATACAGATCGGTCTAATTGGAAGCTACATCCTAAAGGAAAACCGGGATACTTATTAGGATATGATGCGGATGTTAAAGGATATAGAGTTTATTATCTAAAAAGGGAAGATATAATCTTAGTAAAACATCTAGTAAATATGGATGAAGGAAAGTCTGTGGATCCCTTCAAATATACAAATTCAGTAAAAATCAGATTTGAGTCAGAAAATTCAGATGACTCTGAGCATCCTAACAATCCAAGTTTTAGAGAACATGACATTCTTGCAGGTACAAATCAGACCGAAAAGGACTCGGCTGCGGAAACTCCAATGACAACTCTACCCGAAGCGGAAGACGTGGTGGAAATTGATTCGGAATCAAAGGATAGGGGAGAAGCCGAGATTGTTCGAAAGAATCCACGGGAACCATCTATTCCGGCCACAGATTTTGAGGGAAAAAGGAGAAGTAGCAAAAGATTGCAAGAAAAACAGGTTAATAACAAGTTAACAAAAATATCTCATCAAGATGAACCTCACACTTATGGAGGGGCAATGACTTGTCCAGAAAGAAACCGGTGGAAGACAGCCATCAATGAGGAGATGGACTCAATTATGGCAGCCGATACTTGGGAGCTTGTGGATTGTCCACCTAACCGAAAACCAATCGGTTGTAAGTGGGTTTTCAAATTAAAACTGAACCCAGATAACATAGTCGAGCGCAACAAGGCCCGATTAGTGGCAAAGGGATTTACACAAAAGGAGGGAATTGACTACGAGGAAACCTTTGCCCCGGTCGTCAGATTTCCCTCCGTCCGCATACTTCTCAGTCTAGCAGTAGCGGAAGACATGGAAGTGCACCAGATAGACAGCAAGACAACCTTTTTGCATTGAGAATTTGAATAGGAGATCTTCATGCGACAATTCGAAGGATTTGTGGAGGAAGGAGAGGAGAGTAAGGTATGCTGGTTGATTAAATCGCTTTACGGTTTGAAACAGGCGCCACGACACTGGAATAAGAAACTTAATGAGTTTCTTACTGGTCTGGGATATATCCGGATCAGCTCAAATCACTCAATCTATTTTTTTGAGGATGAGGAAGGTATTATATTTATTGCAATTTATGTTGATGATTTACTTGTTTTAAGTAAATCAATGGAAAAAATTAATAAACTGAAAAACGATCTTAAAGGAAGATTTGAAATGAAGGATATGGGGGAAGCAAAATATATTTTGGGAATTCAAGTAGAAAGAGACCAAAAAAGAAAGATTATAAGATTGACTCAAAAGGAAGCAATAGGGAACATGCTGGAAAAAATTCAGATGGATAAAGCTAATAGTTGAACAACTCCAATGGAGTTAAAAAAGGGAAGTGAGGGGAGTGAGGAAGAACGAGTCATAGTCTTAGACGAGTAATTATCTCCTGAAGAACAGAAGTTCATGCAGACTGTTCATTACAGGTAAATAGTGGGAAGCCTAATCTATTTTATAAATTATACCTGGCCGGATTTCGTTGCAGCTATAGGAGTGCTGAGTAGAAGTCTAAATGCACCCACTAAGAAGGATTGGGAGGCAGCTAAGAAAGTCCTTATATATCTGATAGGAACTAGGGATTTATGGTTGCATTTGGGTGGGGAGGATACTGACATCACTACTTGGAGTGATGCTAGTTATGGTGATGCTCCGATGAGGAGATGTACTTCTGGATGTGTATTATATGTGGGTGATGAGGCTTGCTGTTGGAGTAGCAAACATTAAAAGGTTATTGCTCAGTCCACCATGGAGGCTGAGTATACGGCCTCTTGCTCTGCTGTAAAAGAATTGATGTGGGTCAAATCTTTGATTGGTGAGCTTGGTCACCTTAAGAGTGGTGTGCAGATTTTTTTTTGTGATAATCAGGCTGCAATATAAAACTCTGAGACCTCCATAAGTCCTCAGAGTGGACAGCTTCCAAGAAGCCTCTAGGATAACCCTGACCCCTTTGTGTTTCAGCAAAAAAAACTACCACCTTGGCAGACAATAACTCTCACCAACTTCACCCTTGTGAAGGCAAGACTCCCTTGAGTCGATAGCAAAAAGAATCTCTGAATTTGCTCCCCTGAGCAGTAAGTTATGGAGGGTCAAAGTTGACCTTTTGTACAGAAGCTCTCAGAAGAGAGGGTCCTATCTCCTAATTTTTCCAAGTCCTATCTCTCTCACAGACTCTATCTACTGATGTACGGAGCCAATCAGAATGCAGCTCCATACACAAAAGTATAGCTGCCGGTGTACTTTCTGTACGAACACTGTACGACATGGCCTAAATGTCGACACGTGGTATGTCCGGATTCGTTCCCGTAATCCTTGGAGATGCCGCGATCCAATGTTATTCCACCACGTGTCATCAGATGTGGCGATGTCCACAAACCGCCGAAATCCTCTTCCGCAATCTCGACGTTAATTCCGGCCGTCCGATTAAATTCATATTTAATCGTAGCCGTAATAAATACATGTGCGGTATTTTTTTCTATAAAGAAACAAATGCGCGGTATTGGTTTCTTATCCGTACCGCAATCTGTTAAATTTGTGTATTTTCTAGGTCTGAATTTATTCTATGTGTTTGTCAGATGGTCTTGTCTAAGTCATCCATACTTGTCGTAGTCACTGGAAGACAGAGATAGCCATGGCTGCCCCATAGTCAAATGTGTTTAAATTGTCTAACGCCATGCCTATTCTTTGGTTATGGCGCGTAAACAAAGAAATATCTTTTTTTATGGCGTGTACATAA
>JBBHKE010003455.1:29452-44521 GCA_037447655.1 Zygnema cylindricum
CGGCCACATTAAATACATGCTTGTAACATGCTGTACTGGTTTTACAGTTGTGCACATAAAAGACCTAAGCAAAGGCTTTAGGAACCTCTACGGCTTTAGGTTACAGCACCACGTGCACAGTAGGCTACACCGCCGCTGGTATTTGGCGGCTTTGGAAGAAGGCGCTAGAGCCGTAAGAAAGGCCGGCAGGCTAACTTACAGCTAAAGTAAACATCGGCAGTATTTATAAACGCTACATAAACAAAGCGATAGCTTTGGCTAATTCATTAAACGACAACTATATACGGGATACATAGAGTGAGTTACAAAAAACACGGATTACGAGTACGGAGAATAAATAAGTACAGCGCATTTTTTTCGATAGCGAAACAAATACATCGCAAATATTTATGACGGCTACAAATGAAATCGACATTCAATCGGACGGCCGGAAAGAATGCCGAGATCGCGGAAGAAGGTTTCGGCGGTTTATGGTCGCCGCCACATCGGATGACACGTGCACCACGACATTGGATTTCGGCATCTCCAAGGATTTCGGAAACGAATCCAGAAAATACACGTGTTGACATTTTGGTCATGTCGTACAATGTTCGTACATAAATTACACCGGCAGCTGTACCTTTCTGTACGGTACAGTAATATGATTGGTGCCGTACGTCAATAGATAAAGTTGCAGAGAGATAGGACTTAGAAAAATTTGTTAGATAGGACCCTCTCTCCTAAAGAGCTTCTCTGCAAAAGGTCAACTTTGACCCTCCATAACTTACTGCTCAGCGGAGCAAATTCAGAGAAAAAAAAATCTTTTTGCTATCCACTCAGGGGAGTGTTGCCTTCACAAGGGTGAAGGTGGTCAGAGTTTTTATTTACCACGGTGGCAGTTATTCGTGGTAAAAGAAAAAGGGGTCATGGTTATCCTAGAGGCTTCGTGTAAGCTGCCTACTTTGAGGTCCTATGGAGGTCTCAGAGTTGCAGGTTATGGGCCCACCATCTAGGGTGCCCATATTCAATAGAGTTGGCTTCATATACTGGGAAAGTATGATGGCACAAGCTCTATGTGACAAACGGGTTTGGGGAATAGTGAGTGGACGGGTGAGGCGTCCAATTAGTTTTGGGATACCTCTAGGGTTTACAGGAGGCATATTCACTAGAGATGCATATCCATCTTCAACGGAGGAGAGAAAGGAAGGAGATGTGGTGGACAAAGGAAAGGAGAAGGAGACGACCACACCAATTGCAAGTGCTTCGGCATTCATGTCACCTATTCCGAGGAACGAAGAGAATGATACTGATACTTAGGACTTCAACAATATGGCGGCAAAGCACTTCATCCTCCGCCATCTTACTGAAAGACTCGCATGTCCTCATTTGCAAGTTAAGGGCATCCGATCTTTAGATGGCTCTCATAGAGATGTACCAAAGTGGTACAATTCAGCAACAACAGTTGGCTGATCAGAAAGTTAAGGAGTATGTATACAAAGGGGAGAAGATGTTGGATTTTTGCAATGAGCTTGCTACACTTTTCATGGAGCTAGAGAGTGCTAGAATATATTTTAATGAAAAAGAAAAGGTTAACTATCTACTAATGAAGTTACCCGATGAGTTCGAGAACATAGTCAATCGTGTGTAGGACTTGACGGACTCAAGGTGGATATGGATCTCACTGGTAGGAATGATTCTCGTTTGAGAGATTAAAATTGAGATCCGAAGTAGAGGAAAGAGTGGGCAAGCCTTAGTAGCTGGGACCGATTGGAGGAACAAGGATTCTCGGAGACCGGCCAAAAATTACGGAGGGGGGGAGCACAAAAATCAGACCGACGAGTTCAGACCAAGGGCTCCCAAAGGTTTATGTCATTTTTGTAAGAAACCAGGGCACTATATGGTGGAGTGCACTAAGCTAACTGAGCTTTGGTTAAAGGAGGGGCAGACCGACGGAACCCCCATAGGAAAGAAAAAGGCCCTTGTGACACAGGTTCATGAGGTGGAATCCGAAGACGAGGACAATGAGCTCCTATTGGATGAGGAGTTGGAAGCGACAAACGAGGAAAAAATTCCACGAAAGCAGAAATGGGCTTTCGGTGGATTAAAAGAAGCAGGCTGGATTGTAGATTCAGGTGCCTCCATGCACATGTTTAAGGATAAACACCTGTTCACTAAGATAAGAAAGATTCCTACCGTAGAGATAGATTACGGGGATGGGAGGATAGTCACTACTACTCTTGTAGAATCTGTAAATTTGAGGTGTTAGTAGAAGGAAAGACATCCATAGTTAAATTCTCCGATGTATTGTTTATTTCGGAGCTGAACAAAATCCTCATCTCTACGTTTGTATTAGATGATAAGGGCTTTGATACTAGCACTAGGAAAGTAGTCTTTACTGTTAGTTTTGAGAAGGAAATCTATTTCACTGCTGAAAAAGGTAGCCAAGGGATGTTTAGGCTGATTTTAAGCAATGAAGAGAAAAAACTTTATTATGCCGGTGTTCGTGATATAATGATGTGGCATAAGAGGCTTGGGCATGTGATTCTAGAAATGCTAGGAGATATGAAAAAGATGGGAGTGGTGGAAGGGATTCAGTTCGGTAAGAGTGAGAATTTAGGTGATTGTAGTGGATGTGCTCAAGGTAAAGTACACAGATTACCCTTTCCCAAATCAACCACCTATAAGGGAGAAAAAAATATATATTTAGTACACACATATATTTGGGGACCGGCCAATGTGCCCTCATCGGGGGGGAAGAGATTTATGATGACTATCACTGATGATTGGTCTCGGTATTCCAAGGTGTATTTTTTGAAAAACAAGTCCGAAGCTCAGGATTGTTTTAGAAAATATAAAGCATGGAGCGAAAAACACCATGAATCTCCAATCAAGAGAGTAAGGAGAGACAATGGTGGAGACTATACTTCTAACTAGTTTGAGGATTTTCTGAGGGAGATGGAGTTCAACACCAAAAGACAGTTCCAAAAAACTTGGAACAGAATAGGGTAGCTAAACGATTAAATAGGACACTAAGTGATATTGCTAGAAGTATCTTGTCGGATAAGAAGATAGGAAAAAGGTTTTGGGGAGAAGCAATGAACTGTGCTAATTACCTCAAAAATAGAGTTCTTACCTCAGTTATAAAAGATCAAACACCTTATGAGAGATGGACCGGCCGAAAACCAGACATATCTCACTTAAAGGTTTTTGGCACTCAAGTATTCAGTCTAGATACAGATCGGTCTGATTGGAAGCTAGATCCTAAAGGAAAACCGAGATACTTATTAGGATATGATGAGGATGTTAAATGATATAGAGTTTGCGATCTAAAATGGGAAGATATAATCTTAGTAAAGCATCTAGTAGTTATGGATGAAGGAAAGTCTGAGGATCCCTTCAAGTATACAAAGTTAGTAAAAATTAGATTTGAGTCAGAAAATTCCGATGACTTTGAGCTTCCTAACTATCCAAGTTTTAGAGAAGATGACATTCTTGCAGGTAGAAATCAGACCGAAATGGACTCGGCTGTGGAAACTCTATTGACAACTCTACCCGAAGCGGAAGATGTGGTGGAAATTGATTCGGAATCAATGGATAGGGGAGAAGCCGAGATTTTTCGGAAGACCCCACGATAACCATCTATTCCGGCAACAGATTTTGAGAGGGGAAGGAGAAGTAGCAAAAGATTGCAAGAAAAACAGGTTAAAAACAAGGTAGCAAAACTATCGCATCAAGATGAACCTCAAACTTATGGAGAGGCGATGACTTTTCTAGAAAGGAAGCGGTGGAAGACAACCATCAATGAGGAGATGGCCTCAATTATGGCAGCCGATACTTGGGAGCTGGTGGACTGTCCACCTAACCGAAAACCAATCGGTTGTAAGTGGGTTATCAAATTAAAACTGAACCCGGATAACACCATTGAGAGTTACAAAGCCCGATTAGTGCAAAAAGGATTTACACAGAAAGAAGGAATCGACTACGAGGAAACTTTTGCCCCGGTCGTCGGATTTCACTCCGTCCGCAAACTTCCTAGTATGGCACCAGCGGCAGACATGGAGGTGCACCAGATTTACATCAAGACAACATTTTTGCAAGGAGAATTGGAAGAGGAGATCTTCATGCGATAACCCGAAGGATTTGTGGTTTGAAACAGGCGCCTCGACAGTGGAATAAGAAGCTTGATGAGTTTCTTACCGGTATGGGATATATCTGGATCAGCTCAGATCACTCAATCTATGTTTTCGAAGTTGAGGAAGGTTTTAGATTTATTGCAATTTATGTTGATGATTTGCTTGTTTTAAGTAAATCAATGGAAAAAATTAATAAACTGAAAACCGATCTCAAGGGGAGATTTGAAATGAAGGATATGGGGGAAGCAAAATATATTTTGGGAATTCAAGTAGAGAGAGACCGAAAAAGAAAGATTATAAGATTGACTCAAAAAGAAGCAATAGGAACATGCTTCAAAAATTTCAAATGGATAAAGCTAATAGTTGTACAACTCCAATAGAGTTGAAGAAGGGAAGTGAGGAGAGTGAGGAAGGAGTCATAGTCTTAGACGAGGAATTATCTCCTGAAGAACAGAAGTTCATGCAGACTATTCATTACAGGCAAGTAGTGGGAAGTCTAATCTATTTTATGAATTGTACTCGGTCGGATTTAGCTGCAGCTGTAGGAGTCCTGAGTAGAAGTTTAAATGCTCCCACTAAGAAGGATTGGGAGGCATCTAAGAGAGTCATTAGATATTTGATAGGAACTTGGGATCTATGGTTGCATTTGGGTCGGGAGAATACTGACATCACTACTTGGAGTGATGCTAGTTATGGTGATGCTCCGATGAGGAGATGTACTTCTGGATATGTATTATATATGGGTGATAGGGCTTGCTGTTAGAGTAGCAAACAGCAAAAGGTTATTGCTTAGTCCACTATGGAGGCTGAGTATATGGCCTCTTGCTCTGATGCAAAAGAATTGATGTGGGTCAAGTCTTTGCTTGGTGAGCTTGGTCACCTTAAGAGTGGTGTGCAGAAAATATTTTGTGATAATCAGGCAGCGATCGCTATTTCTGCCAATCCTAAACATCATTTTAAAGCCAAACACATTGACATTATACTCAGCTTTGATGGAGAGAAAGTAGAAAACAAAATAATCAGTTTAGAGAACCGACCAGATAGCGAAATGGTAGCATATATGATGACCAAACCTGTGCCTTCCCCTAAGCTATTTTTTTACAAGGAGAAGTGTGGTCTGAAATTAAAGAGTGACTAGAAAATAAGGGGAGTGTAGAAATTGATGGTTCTTTTAGTATTTTCTAGGTCTAAAATAAAGTGCAGAAAAGGAAGCCGAGGCAGTCTGTCTCTAACTTCTCTCTCGAACTCCCACCCTTGTTGCTGTCACTGAGAAGTTGGAGAGGAAGCTAGTGCCATAGCTGCCTATGCTATCCAGAGATATGCGAGTTAATATAGTAGTTGATTTACTAAAAGGAAAAGCTGTCGCTTACAGGGTTTGATCCTGGCACCTACGGATAGGTAATGCCGCCGGTTGTCGGTAGCCTCATCCATTTTGTCTAAGATTAGTGGTAGAAGATATAGGGTCTAATAAATATATAAACGTTAACATATAGGCTAATTCATTTAACGATAACTCTATACGGGATACATAGAGTGAGTTATAAAAATTACGGATTACGAGTACGGAGAATAAACAAGTACCGCGCATTTGTTTCGATAGCGAAACACATACATCGCAAATATTTATGACTCCTACGATTGAAATCGACATTCAATCGGACGGCCGGAAAGAAAGCCGAGATCGCGGAAGAAGATTTTGGTGGTTTATGGTCGCCGCCACAAAGGATGACACGTGGCACCACGACATTGGATTTTGGTATCTCAAGGGATTATAGAAACGAATCGAAAAAAGACACGTGTCGACATTTTGGTCATGTCGTACAATATTCGTACATAAAGTACACGGGCAGCTGTACTTTCTGTATGGTACAGTAATATGATTGGTGCCGTACGTCAGTAGATAGAGTTTCAAAGAGATAGGACTTAGAAAAATTTGGTTGATAGGACCCTCTCTCCTAGAGAGCTTCCGTACAAAAGGTCAACTTTGACCCACCATAACTTACTGCTCAGGGGAGCAAATTCAGAAAAAAAATTGTTTTTGCTATCGACTCAGGGGAGTCTTGCCTTCACAAGGGTGAAGGTGGTGAGAGTTTTTGTTTGCCACGGTGGTAGTTATTCGTGCTGAAAGAGAAAGGGGTCAGGGTTATCCTAGAGGCTTCATGTGAGTTGCCTACTCTGAGGTCCTATGGAGGTCTGAGGTCCTATGGAGGTCTCAGAGTTGCAGTTTCATACATGTAAAGTAGACTTGACATAGGCTAGTTTCGTTTGGGCCTAGCGTAGCTTCTACTTAGTCTATTTTTCAGACTTAGAATTTCTAGCTTTTTGACAAGAATTATCTCTTGGCGGCAGAGTTGTTTTCTTGCTTCCTCCTTGCCACCGATTGCCCACTATTTCCTTTTCTTCTTGTTAGCCAGCGATAGATGCTAGTTTGCGTACGGATTTTTCTCTACTTGTGTTCTGCCTCGTTTTTAGTCCACACGGCTTCTACCAAGTCTGGATTGTTTTCCTCCAAATTTGTCTTTTTGGCGATTGTTGGAGTGGAGGCTTGAGGCGTGGCATCTTGTATTGGGCTGTGCCGTTTTCCGGATTGCTAGAGGGTTTGTTTGAGTGTATTTTTTTGTGTGGCATTTCGGTTGTCTTGTAATAGTGCTTTTTTTACCAATCCGAATTTCTTGGTTTGGTTAGAAGTGTTTATTTTGCTTCGTTGCTTTCCTATGAGATAACTCTTGTAAAGAATACGTTGAAGGCCCAAAAAACCTAATGGCTACCTTGTGGCTTAGTATTATAGGGGTCACTTCACGCTACGGGAGTATTCTTCCCTTTTATTCCTTTGGTCATCTTCACCTTTATTCTTTTGCATGTTGTATATACATTTTTCCCTTCTCATTCATTTTCGTTTGTATATATGTCTGGAGCATGACTTTGTTGGTTAGGATGCATGTTCGCTCTTGCTTTTCTCTCATGCACGACAACCATGAGAAACCGCCTTCTCTCCGAGACGAAAGCAACGATCACTAGTGAATTGGCAAGCTACTTGGAGACCATAAAAATCACTGGTGCCTTTATCACATCAGACGGTTCGACGGTTGTTGATGATACACTTCTCCTGAACATTTTAGCTGTCACCCCCAAAGGTGACATGTTTCTCAAGGCGGAAGACACTCGAGGGAAAGCCAAGGATGGTGAATATGTTTGACTAGTGTTAGAGAAAAGAGTTCTTGCGGTGGGGGTTAAGCATGTGGTACAAGTTGTGACAGATTCTACCCTTGTGAACAATGCTGCCGCCTCGATGCTAATGGAAAATTATCTTTCCATCAAGTAGACGCCATGCGCTGCCCACGTATTGGACCTAATCTTCGAGGATTGGGGAAAATTATCATTTATTTCAACACCTCTCTGAAAGGCGATGAAGGTGTTGAAATTTATCATGAATCATCACGTGATTGCAGCCTTGTTTCACAAAATATCCAAACTTAGGATTTTGAAACCTGGAGAGACCACGTTTGCAACAAATTTTATCATGCTATAGAGGTTTTACAAGTGAAGGATAACTTAGAGATATTGATGTTTGATGATGCTTATAAACAATGGTAGTTGGAGTCTACATACAAGTTAGAGGGTGTGAAGATTAAAGGCTTTATCATGAACCCTGAGTTTTGGACAAGAGTGACAGAGGCTGTGACAGTTACACAACCTGTAGTGCGACTGATGAGGGAGTGCGACAAATGGAGCCCAAATGCTGGGAAGGTTTATCATGGTCTTTACACTATTGGGGAACTTTTAGTGAAGTTTTCTAACAATGGAGGAGCGCAAAATTACGAAGGGCCTGCAGATTCTGGAGAAGCTGAAGGTGTATTTCATCGCCAGATGGGAGATGGCACATAGCTCAATATATGCTGCCGACTTTGTACTCGATCCCGAGTACCAAAGTGATGAGTATGATTTGTTGTTATACAACCACTAGAGCAGGTGGAGCAGCAGCAGTAGTAGTAGAAGTAGACATAATTCACCACATAAGCTTACCAAGAATCGTATCAAGCAACTATTTTCTACAACTCAATAAAGTTGACACAATGGTCCGAACTGCTTCAAACTATATGAGAGTATAGTGTATCACAAATTCTAACAACTCCCAAAGTTTCAGCACAATTGATCCAACACACACCAAGATATGCAACTCAGAAGTTTCCCAAAAACAATTTGCAGATTACACTCTCGAAGTCTGGATACATAAAATGTTCTATAAAGTGTTCCTAAAAGATACGTCCAAAAGAACTAAACTGCCACTAAGGTCTAAGTGCTCCTAATCACGCTAAAACTAATCTATCATTGTACAATAAATATTGATGAGAATCATATACAGGTGATTTGTTCAAATACTTGTCGTCTGGCTTAGTGACAATTGTCTGGGTACGTCCATTCGGCTATTGCAGAACATCTGTCAGCAAGTTAATTAATTATTCCCTTATGAATCTCGTCCGTTGACTTGATTTATAGCAACCTTAGCAGGGCAGATTCCTGATCACATTCAAATATCCGCAGCTTCGTAGCAGCTGCGTTGTCCCTTACCAAAAACAGCCGCAGCAGCGTTTGTCTTGTTGTGTAGCAACTGCGTTGTCGTGTACCAAAATATCCACAGTTGCGTTTGTCCCGTTGTGTCACATGCTGCGTTCGTCCGTACGGACCATATCAAAAATAATCGCAATTGCGTTTGTTCTATCTGCGTCGCAGTTGCGTTGTTCCAATACTGGTGTCAGTACCATAAAAATAAAAGTGCACTATGCTTCAAGTGACGACGCGTGTCCCTATAGATCTATTTTCCCGCTGTCGTATAAATGTTTTGAGACTTAAAGCTTTTAAAAAACAACATGATCAACTTTCAAATGTGATAATAATGGAAGGTTTCCAAATAATGCTTGATAGGATGTTTCCTGATGTGGCGGACTAAGCTGCGGCCTACTATGAGTTGTCTAAGTATAAAGGTTATGAGCATATTTGGGAGGGAGGTGACAAAGAGTTGTGCTAAGTAGATGCTAGACTGGAAGTGTTGGCAACAGTTTGGGGATGTCGCCCCTATTTTACAAAAAGTAGCAATTAGGATCTTTGCACAATGCACGGTTGCCAACTCATGTGAGAGGAATTGGTCAACCTATAACCATATTCACTCTAAGTAAAGGAACAGGTTGACAACTAAGAGATCCAAAGATTTGGTTTGGGCTTTTAGCAATCTCAGATCATAACAGAACACCAAGGATGTTAGTTATGAAGCGAAAATGGTAGTTGGGAGGAAGAAGATGGGGAGGTAGGGGAAGAGGAGTTTGATGAAGACATGTTTGACGTAGATTTGGAGTAAAGAGGGATAGGGGAGATATATATATTCACAACGTGCAATGAGTTGACATATTTTTAATGTGAGAATTAAACCATATCGCTGCCATTAATACAAAGTTTGTTTTTTTTTGCTGGAATGTGAACTTTTTCATTTTTGATTGTGGACATGGTTTTTTTTATCGTTGACATTTTTTAACAAAGCCATGTTGTACCAACAATGAGCCAGTCTGGTTGATAAAATTAAAAAAATTAAATCACATCTTGTTGCGTTGCTATGCTGCCATGCTGCGCTAGACATCCCAACTGCGCTGTTTGAACATCGCAGCCTTAGCAGCTGCTCTATTCTACCCTCAACCCACTAAGTCGTTGTAACCCTGTTACAAGCCACCTGAAAGTTTGGATGCTGGTTCAACGACGAGGCAGTCTAGTCGCTCGTTATGGTCGCTGGATTGGTGCACGTTTCAGTTTTTATGGTTTTGAATATTTAAATATTTTAATTAGAAAAGTACAAAAAGTACGAATTTTACTCCGAATTTGATAAAGTTTGAAATTGTTTTATAAGCACTCTACGTAGTATTCTTAAGTTTAGGGTGAAGTTCCATTAGGATATTCTGTAATTGTACGGCCAACATTACAGAAGGCTTCAATTTGAACAAAGTTCCATTGCGTAGAGTTTGTAATCCACGTGCTCGAAATTGAGTGGTACCACGTAAGTCAATATCGGATATTGAAAATCGTGAATGATTTTCAAACCGACCAGAAAATCTTCATTTGCGTACCATGCATGTTCTTACCAGGTCATCGTGCAACACAACTTTTGTACTCTTTGCAAACGCCTTATCAAGTACCACCTCATTTTTTTAGGGTTCCGCGTGACGAATGAGCGTTGTCAGAAATAGTGTGACGAATGGGCGCTAACAAAAATAGCGTGACGAAACTGCGTTACGAGATTTCGTTTGTATTTTTTGTTGTGGTTTTGAATGCGTATATCATGTGGGAAATTTTTTGATTTCCGTTGGTTGCTATATTGACACGTATGCTCATTATCCAACCGTGTCGCGGCTCAAATTTTTCTGTAATTGGTGATGTAACTAGCGAGGTACATCACCAATTACAGAAAATTTCGAAGCGCATGCTTCGCGAAAAAATATCCAGCGGTCATTGTTAACTCCCATACTTTTGGAGAATATTGAAAAGATTCTCGGTAATGTTGCTTTCTTCATAAAAACAAAATTAGAGGTACGGTGTAGTACGGAGAGGTCCGAATTTTTGTAAACAACCTCACTTTTTGTCTAATGGAACTTCACCCTTACTCCGCGCGTTTTATGCGCATAGGACATCTATGCGGAAAACTGACCTAGAATTACAGAAAAAACCATAAAAACCCTAAAAAATCCTCGCCATTTGTAACAAAGATGTCGCCTTTGCCGCAAATTAGGTTAAAGGCAAAGCGAACCGACATATCTCGGCTGACAAATAAATGTTTCGCTGACATACTTGTGTAAATAAATAAATATTGTGTTATACTGTACTATACACTTTGTAATATGCACTATTTACTATTTAGTATTATTTACTTCTTTGTACCAACAAACGAAATGGCTCCGATGTACCATGAGAATGTGAACGCGCTGAAAATTTAGAACCATTGATGAATCACATGCCTTTGACATATTGTACGATTCTTTAGATTCGATCTTGAGCCCTAATCATTAACAGAAAGCAGACATTACACCGTGTATTGCTATTTGGGTGAATAACTTTTTCGCTACCTAAAACATTTTTTCTAAAAATTCGACACGCGTGTACAGAGGAAAGATGTTTAACGAAAAAATTATTAGGATCAAAGGTTGCAAAAGTCAAAATATTACATAACTGAAATCGACTATTTTTTTTTTCAAAATATGAGTAACAGACGCTTGACCGGGTTATGTCATGCTCCAAAATTTTTAACCGTTAACCGACCGGCGTTTACAAAAATAAATGTTAACCGAAACTCGATTTATCGCGACTAATCGTGCCCACCCATAACCGAAAAAGTGCAAGTTTAACTAATGTACGACGTATGAATAAGCCAATAATTACGATATGTCGCGTTAACCTAGATTTGCGTAATGAATAGTGTTTACTAACGTGTCAGATTTGTGACGCTTTGTTGCGCTCCCTAAGATTTGCGAAATGAATAGTGTACTAAACTGTGAATCGTTATTAGCCTTATGTACTCTACATCGGCACCCCAAAATTTTGACATTGATACCTTAAATAGAACAAATTACACTATTTAACGACATGGACCATAATCTGCCACGTCTCTAGGCACTAAATTTGAATGAATGGCGCTATTTTTTTTCTGTACTCTAATAATTTCTATAGTATAATAACGCTTTGCGCTCTACTGTGCCAGATTTGCGACGCTTTGTCATGTTCCCTAGTATTAGGAAATGAATAGTGTTACTACCGTGTCAGATTTGCGACGCTAATCATGATGTCACCTACTTCCACGATACCAAAGAGTACAAAGTACAATATTGTTGGATTGTATGGACAGTACAAAATTTTCATTTTTTTATGCTTTTTAGTTGACCGATTGTAACCGACCGTTTTGTTTTTCTGGTGTTCAACCGACCGCAACAGCCCGACCCCCAAAATTTGGCAACCGAATCCGTTCGGGATCCGGCGCGGGCGGTCGATTAACAATCGGTCACGGTTTTGGTCGACCGTTCGCGACCTCTGAATAGGATACACAATGGTATTGAACCGAATTGTAAAAATTCCAGATTACATCCCAATGACAGAGTAGGATATTTCAAGATTGCGTATCTGTTGCTTGAGGCTGCTCATCCATCATTGCAATAAGGTCATGCCAGCTATCCACGTGCTTTATTTACAGTGACACCACGTAGGCACGTAAAAAACTTCCAAATTGGAATACAGTACCACAGTTGAGATTTTGACAAAACAAAGTAGCAGCGGCAGTGAGTCCTTTGTGTCTCAATCGGGAGTCAATGGGAGGAGGATCGTGATATTTTTTAAACATTTCTGTTTACGATTGGAAAGCTTTCAAAATCCGCTTGAAGACTCCCTCAGAGCTTTCAAAACCCCAAACTAACCCCCCTAACACAACCCTCACTCTCCCCATCCCCACCTCCAAACCTAAAGCTCTCCTCCCCCCAAAAAAAGAGCTCTCCTCCCCCCCCTTCCCCAAAAAAAAACCTCTCCTAAGCTTTCCCTTAACATCTTTAAGGTTTACCTAACCTCACCGGGGACTCCTCTCAAACGCATTTTCTCCTTTCCCTCCTTGTCCAACCTCCCTCTCCCTCCTCCTCCTCCCTATTTGTCATGTCGCTCTCCTCCCACTCCTCTTTTTCCACCCCCTCTCGCTCAGCCCCTCCTCTCCCTCGGCTCGCTCCGCCCTCTCCCTCTATATTCTGGATCCGGATTTTCCAAAATCCTCCTCAAAACTCCCAATCTCACAACCCTTTCTTGCACATTCTTCCTCTCCCTCCCCCCCTTCCCTCCCCTTCCCTCCCTTCTATGAGTTGCCAGCCACTGGTAGGAAAGGACGCACGAGAACAAAGGCAATAGGGAAAATAAGACAAAATAAATTTGGAGCTGCCCCCCTAGGCCTCCCCTCTTCTGCAACGCCGACATTTGCGCTGACCGCAGCTTTAAAGTGCGAAAATTTGGCCGTACGGCACGCTTTCGGTGCGGTTTGTAACGCCGCACAGAGAGGGTTAAAAACGAACGGAATGCGACGCACTTCAGATTAGTCACACCGAACAGATCATTCACACCGAAAAGTGTACGGGCACCGACAAGACCAGAGGAGTACGAATGTGAACATAGGATTGGAAAAAAGTACAAACGCATCCAAAGTTTATTCGATGGCACCGACAATGTAGCTGTAAAACCTCCACGCTTTAACTTTTACATCAAAACTATCACACATATATATGTCGTACTCTGTTGTATCGATACAACATAAGAGCTCCTGTAATATTTCATGCGTTCAAAAGGGAAGAGCACGGATATAACCGTACGCTGCAAACACACTAAAAGACCATTTCACACATGTTCAAACACTGTCTATGTGCCACAACGAACGACGTAGAAAATCATCCAAGTCTGAACTTTGATGTTCTAGGTTTAGACATTTATTTTTAGGGAATTGATCATGGCTGTGACTATTTTGGTTGCGCACAGTCACGTACATCGCTACCGTACGCTGCAAACACACTAAAAGACCAATTCACACGTGTTCAACAACTGTCTATGTGCCACAACAAACGACGCAGATAATCATCCAAGTCTAAACTTTGATGTTCTAAGTTTAGACATTTTTTTTAGGGAATTGATCATGGCCGTGACTATTTTGGTTGCGCACAGTCACTTACATCACTTTGTCAAAGATTGTACACTTTAAGTCCACGGTGGTGCATTTTAAGTACCGGTGACTATAGATTTGACGGTGCAGGTACAATTTAAGTAGCGCTGACTAAAAATTTGACGGTCAATTAATTGAACTGCTTGGACTTTCAAAATGTAGTAACAACCGGTTAAACTTTTGTCGCGTTTGTGAACGACTGCCGTCATAATAAAAACAATGATTCACACGGCCGGCGATGGTTTACAGACAAAACTGCAGCAACTACATGAAAATAAAATGTAAAATAAAGTGTTGCAGACTTTCACTTTTTTTTGTTTTTCACTTTACGCGAGCTCAACCCTGAGAGCTTATTTTGGCTATTAACTTAGCCGCAAAATTGAAATTTAATCGCGAATCGTTACATTGAACTTAGACGCAAATGAATGAGGTTTAAAGTGTCGAAGTTCATGCATTTGCGTTGTTTTATTTACTTTGTTCCGATGGCGTGTGGCCCCCTCTTCTCCCTCCTCTCCCTCTATCCTCTCTCTCTATATCTTGGATTCAAATTTCCCAAAGTTCTCCTCAAACCTCCCTACCTTATTGTTATCGTAAACCTTCGCCGACCGTCGTTCACAATCGCGACAAAAGTTTAACGGGTTGTTCAAAGTACAAGCAGTTCAATTGATTGACTGTCAAATCTATAGTCATCTGTACTTAAATTGTACCAGAGTGTACTTAAAATGTACAATCTTTGACAAAGTGACGTAAGTGACTGTGTGAACCAAAATAGTCACTGCCATGATCAATTCCCTTTTTTTATTGCAAAGTTCCCGTGGCGTATAAGAAGGGCAAACGTGTAGATTGTTGCATTCTCGAGTGTTCGTTCTTTTGGCCAACCAACGATCACATCGATTTGCTTATAATCGTGAGGATGGCCCGATACTCTACTGTATTGTCGGTGCAATAGAAGACAGTACGGTTATTTTATGAGACTTGTGAGCTCTTACGTTGTTAGATGTGCAAACGGGAAGAATATGCGGTGCCCTTGAAACGTTATTTTTTTCCCTTAACTAGTACCGTCACTGATAAAACCAAGTGTGTCAGTGAATGCAGTGAAACAGTTTCTAACATGTAAAATTCATGTGAGACCATGTTAAATTCATGTCTACTGATATCTAAACTGTCAGTTAGTTAACTTGACGAACATGAAACTTGTTGGGCAATTTGAAAACAGCGCTAACACTTGCTGCCAGCCGCTTC
>JBBHKE010003455.1:44531-170282 GCA_037447655.1 Zygnema cylindricum
GGATTGACATTAAACCCAACAGGACTTATTATTTATGGGCGGGAAAGTTACAGATGTCATTATACACATAATACACATATTACTGTAGACATTGAAAGGGCGGGTATTTATTATTCAGGACAACCCAAATTACAGTTAGGGATTACTTAGTATATATATTTTTTTTCAAAAAAAAAAATCCCGATTAGTGTTAATAACACTAATTTTTTTTTTACGCTATTTATTCCTTTACTCTAATAGGCTAATAGCGATTGACGGTGTACTGTACCTTGTACTTCCGTGCCAAAAAAGACAAAATTATGTAACGAGTCGAAATAATTTTTGTTACGCTGTGCAGTTCAAACTTCAAAGGCATACTCTCGATGGAAGGAAAGTACACCGTGTATCTCTATTAGTGCTGATATTTTTTTCGCCACTTAAAACATCTTTTATCCGTTCACACATTTCAGATTGTGGATCTGACGGTTGAGATTGGAAGTTAACATTCTCAGCTTCCAATTGGCTTTCTCGAACTGAACATACGACAAGTGTGTACGGGAAAAGGATGTTTTATGTACATGTAGCGAAAAAAACAATAGCACTAATAGCGATACACGGTGTAGACGTCATGAGAATGCCATAAACCATGTTTTAGAAAAACAAACGACTTTTACAATTAACAGTAAATAGCCACAGTACATAACATAACGGATTCCGTACACAACCGACCTCGTAACGCAAAACCAAAAACCGATCGCGTCAGTTCACCGTACAACACAAAGGTATCAACGAAGAAATGAAGTAAAAACGGAAGGTGGCTAGGCAAGCTACACCGTGAATCGCTATTAGTGTTAATGTTTTTTTCGTCTCTTAAACCATCTTTTCTCCGTACACACATGTCGGATTGTAGATCTAACGGTTGCGATTGAAATTTAAGATTCTCAGCTTTTCAATTGGCGGTCTTCATTTGAAAATCGGAGATGTGTGTACGGATAAAAGATGTTTTAAGTGGCGAAAAAATTAGGGAATTGATCATGGCAGTGACTATTTTGGTTAACCAATACCATTACGATTTTCGATTAAATTTCAATTTAATTGATATTTTTACGCGGGTCCGTTTTATACTTTTATTATAATCTTCAAAGTATATTTCGTTTCGTGCGAGTTAATTTATCCGTATAGGATTTCGTGTCGTTCATTAATTTGCGTCTAAGTTCAATGTAACGATTCGCGATTAAATTTCAATTTTGCGGTAAGCCAACATAAGCTCTCAGAGTGGAGCTCGCGTAAAATAAAAAACGACAAAAAGTGACTGTCTGCAACACTTTTATTTACATGTGGTTGCCGCAGTTTTGTTAGCGTAAACCTTCGCCGGCCGTGTGAATTGTTGATTTTATTATGACGGCCGACGTTCACAAGCGCGGGCAAAAGTTTAACTGGTTGTTACTACATTTTGGAGTCCAAGCAGTTCAATTGATTAACTGTCAAATCTATAGTCAGCGGTACTTTAATTGTACCAGGGTGTACCTAAAATGTACAATCTTTGAAAAGTGACGTAAGTGACTGTGCGCAACCAAAATAGTCACAGCCATGATCAATAACACTAATAGCGATACACGGTGTAAGTCTGTGGATCTGCTTTTGGATCGTTAAAACTGAGAATCGGCGGAAATCGAGGTGTCACGTCGTTCCGATTTCCGGTTACTTCCACGGAGCAACTGGAAGGACAACAACTCCTTTTACTTGTTTCCTTTCAGAAGCTGAGGACAGGCACAACGTTGGGCTTATTATCTAGTTATTCTGTCTTTTAGTTACCTGTCTTCAGACAGCCACTCACAAAGTTTCACCCTTTCACCCTTTTCTTTTTTTTAAGCCATGTAATGTTGTTGCTTGCCCTTTTTCCTCGGTTCTCCTCTGGGTTTCCGAGCACCTCCTCCCCTTTGAGGACACCTAAGTTGTGAATTGTCGGTCTTAGGATCTTTTGTGGCCTATTTTCTTAACTCAAATATTGACCTGTCTCACATTGTGGACCTCCCAAAGATTAATGGTAGTCACTGACAACACTGGAAAGTAGGACTGCACCTGAAGACAGTGGTAGAGAAGGTCAATGAAGGGGAAATGAGAAAGGATGTTCCTATCTTTTAACTACCGGTAAACCGATACAACCAATATAACCAATCCACAGACTAATGAATTTAGTAAAAACAGTACAAAGCTCATAGTCACAGTAGTATAAACATCGCTTGATATCATATACCGTCCTCGGACAAACCCAAATGTCATGAAGGATACGGGAGTCGCAATTTTCCACACTATTTTCCACAAACAGGTGACAATGTTTCCCAGAATCTCTGAATTCCAGCGACTATGGGAAGTACTTGAGACCCTCCTCTATATGCAAAACTGAAACCTGCAGTAACAGTTGAACACGAATCACTACACTGTCCATCATTGTTAGCATTAAGGATGTATTAGTGTCAACGCGAAATCAAATTAATAATACTGATTTAGTGCAAGGAGACGTGTCAGATTGTAGTCCACGTCCTTAAAAAGTGTCGTCAACACGTTTTGTGATTTTCAGCCAAAAAGAGGTTTCGATCTAATTAGTGTTGTTAACTTTAATAACGACGTGTGGTGTATCAAAAACACGTAAAACATACAATAAAACAAAAAAAAAGAGGGACACATCAGCAGCATAGGTTTAGATAAATGGTGTACATCCATGCTATCAATTTTCGTTATAATAACGATTTCATTAAACAATGCAGAATTGTACCTTGGCACGAGTGCCAAAAACTGCACAAATTGATACATATGAACAGAGAAGAAAAAAAAGGGTCAAATTAACAACGCCTAAAATAGTGCATCTACCGCCAATATACATTTATTTATAAGGTTCTATGTATCTATGTACAAATAAGCTACCGTATGTGGAGAGATAAAACACACACCTCAGAAAGAAAGTCACTGTAGATACAGTTTAAAGTGACATCTACAAATAATGAGAATGTGTGAGGAAAACGGCTAACTTAAAAACGTAAAAAGCTTGATTCTTGGACAAAGTCAAGTACAAAAGTTTTTTCTGACTTTCGACTTTAACAAAAAAACCTCCAAAACTATTCACATTGTGGCCACTCCAGCGACAGCCGGCTCTGACTCAATTTCTCCTTCGGAATATTCACTCTCACCACCGTCTTCTGGTAGTGAAATCACCTACAAGAAAAAAAAGAAAAAAAAGAAACAAACAGGAAAACGGACACAAGCAACACACTCAAAAGTTAGGATGCAGGCACAGGAAATAGGAAGGACAGCCATCAACAAAAGATTGTTAGATTACGTAATCGAATTTTTGCATAAGGACAAATATTTTCATCTGCTTTGAGCCGCCAACTTCGTATAAATAATAGTCCCAGTTTTCACTTTTCACATTCATGATTTATAGGGGTCTTTTGCACATTTAAGAGTCCTGAAACAGACATAATTATTATTACAAACATGTTAGAAAAAAGAGGTGCATTTACATCCCTCACATACTTTCAACTCGTCCAAAGTAAGAAATTCATCACTTTTTGTTCTACGCACTGTCTCAGGGCTCACCGAGTATATGTAAAGGTTTCACATACAAAGAAATAACCGGCGTTACTCATGGTACCCTGAGTGAAAACCTGTGAATTATTCCGTTAACTTGTCAATCCTGTTTCTATGAATAACTTGTGTAAAGACTGTTTCAAGTTTCAGAAAGGGATACGGTGATAGGGAAAAAGTGGAAGCCGGAGTAGGGAGGAACATGGAGGTAGAAAGAGACAGGAGGGAAAGGAAAGTGGCAGAGAGGGGAAAAGAGTCAAACCTGAACTGCTTGGTTTCCCTCCTGTTGCTTCAAATGCCTCTGTAAGGAGCCTTCCTCATAAAATACAATCGCTCCTTCACCGGATTCATGTGGAAGTCCAACGGCTTCCTCGTCAAGAAGAACTCCATCCACCTTTGCACTTGGAACCTGACCAAGAAGTGAACCAGACTCCAGAAGTTATACACAGTAACAGAAGTCACTCACGAACTCAAAATAAATAGAGTGAAGTCAAGTTGAACTTCTTTGATATTGTCTAGTGAGGAAATTTAAGAAAATTGAAAAATACAGGTCATATTGCCGTACGACGACAATATGCTCTTCCCCAGTAGAAAACTGTTCTCTTTGTACACGATTGGCAAGTTCTAATCGATTAAAAACTCGCCACCAAAAGTTCAATATTCAGAATGCAAAATCATAAATATTGAACCGGCTTCGAGTTAGACAGGGTGGCTAATGTGGTGCTCTTGTTCTTATTCTTGTTATTATTTGTCTTCCAGAAGTCAGAATATCTGACAAGAGACCTAAAGCATGTGTAAAAATGCAAGAAAACTACACCATGAATCGCTTAGAATTAATTGGAACCCGGTTTTTCTTTGGCAGCACTATTGATACTAATTTTTTTTTCCCTTTAAGTGGTTCAAATCGTGCACGTTATTCATACCAGACATAGCATCATTAACACAAACAGTCCTCATACTAAATAGTATTTTCCTAAAACTAATCGCGATTCACCGTTTGACCTGTGACTGAATTTCACGTCAGGTGATAGAAATGCGAATGTAACTGCTGCAAGACTTAAACTAATTTGAAATGAGAATCAATGCAACTAAACTGCCAGAAGAGATGATATTTGAGTGAATTCAGAGGGAATAACAAAAGAAAGTGGGAAAAACGGTGCTTTAGTACTTCAAAAACGCCTGAAACAAGAACAGATGAAAGGGTGTTCACATTTAAGTGAATTTCAGTTTATGAAATGTTCAATTGTACACCACAATCTATGAAAACGAAAAACAGATGGTCTCAAGATTTGAAATGCAAACCTGGTTTGATTGACTGCAAGGAAACCACTGATACAAAACCTAGCAAACTTCAAATTGGGCTCAAGAAGGACAGCATTTATATTATAGCTAAAAGTTTCCTAATCCTGCTCTTGCCTGACAAAGTTCGAGTCACATTTTTCAAACCTATCCTTTCCTAAAACTTAAGCTACACCGAGAATCGTTATTGGCGTTAAAAAATATAGGGTGGGGGTTATTAAAGTGCTATTAAATGTAATTTAGGTGGACGACGTTGACGATTTTCAACTGCTTACCAATATTGGTATTATTAACGCTATTTTATGAACAAGGGCCAAAAAAAAATTGGCGCTGAATTAGTGTTAATAGCGGTAAAAACTATTCAGTGTATTAGGTTCTCCAGTAGACCAAATACTTAGCATGGAGAGTCTTACCTCAAACATGGCATTTCTCAACAGATATTCCATGATAGAACGGAGACTTCGAGCTCCTGTACTTTTATATATTGCCTTTCGAGCAATGGCCCGAGCCGCACCGTCTGTCACATGGAGCTCAGCCTGAAAACAAAAGAAAAACGAACAAGAAAAAGAGAATAGAAATGAAAAAGACGAAAGACAGAAGATAAAAGGAAAAGATGAACACACACAGAATAGAGAAAAGCAGACCATAAATTGCACACGAGGAGTAAAACACACATGTGCAATGGAGTAGGCGAACATAACATATAACAATAACAAAGCATACTTTTCAAATGTGCGAAAACAGTTGGAAACACTACATGTGGTTACCCCATACTGTACGACAATTATACAGTATAATACACGTAGAGAATGAGGTACTAACATATGATGTTTTCAACTGGTTTCCAACATTTGAACTATGTAGCAAACCCTAAAATAGTTGGAGCAAAAATCACTTACTTCACTTAATTGTAGAAGTTTCCGATATTGTCGTACCAGTGCATTTCTCGGCTTAACAAGCACCTATAAAGAAACTCAAACAAACAAAAGACACAACAATTTGAGTAAGATTGTTTACAAACAAAGTCTACAACCTACACTCTTTTTGATATTTTAGTGTCTACTGGTAACTTCATAGGGATCTCATGACTGAACTTCCAATGGATGCCCCAAGGTTAAAACTCTCACACTCTCAAGAAACTGCACCCACACAAATCAGACAATGTGGAATGAAAAAGAAAAAAATGCACTAATGTAAAATGCCCAGTTTCTCACCAGAAAATGCTTAAACTTTTTTGTGAAATTCCCAAGAAAACCCACAAAAGGTAAAATGCATTACAAATGTACCTCGACCAGCTGGTCTTCGTTGAGAGCCGAAAGACTAACAAAAATAGGAAACCGTCCAATAAACTCAGGAATGAGCCCAAAAGCAATCAGGTCACTGCTCTCAACCTGTTCATTAAACAAAAAAGACAACACGAAATGTCCTTATTGAGTACCTAGACCAATCTTTAGTGCAACACAAAGAAGAAGTTAAGAAGTCCAGCTTAAGTTTAATAAGAATAATTCAAAAAGAAGCATTTAAGGACTTTACAAAGGGCTTCCATGAGCATGAGTCAATTTCCTGTTTCAAATTTTGGAAAACTCACTCAAGGAGTCTCTCATTCAAATCAGCAGTTTTGAACGCAAAAAAGAAATTTCTTTCAAGAAGAGATAATCTTTGCCCCCATTTTTCCCCTCCGCGATAGAAGGGACTGTCTTCTAATAAACTCACCATCTCTGGAAACAGGAATTTTGAACGCAAAAAAGCAGTTTCTTCCAAGAAGAAATCATTTTTGCTTCTCGGTTTTCCCCTCCGCAATGGCAAGCAAAAGGGGCTGTCATCGAATAACTCTAACAAGTCTGTCCTCTACTAACTCTAATAACTTTATCCAATTTATCCCCTTTTTCCCTTTTTCCCCTTCCTCCCCTTTTTCCATTTAACTTTATCCCCTTATAACTCCAACAACTCTGTCATCTAATAACTCTCTCCTTCAATAATTCTGTCCTCTAATAACTCTGTCCTCTATTAACTCTCTCCTTCAATAATTCTGTCCTCTAATAACTCTGTCCTCTATTAACTCTATCCTCCAATAACTCAGTCCTCTAATAACTTCAAAAACTTTTTCCTCTATTAAGTTTACTAACTTTATCCTCTAATAACTATGTCCTCTAATTTCTCTATCCTTCAACAACTCTGTCCTCTAATAACTCACCGTCTCTAAAAAAGCTGCGGCAACTTCCGGGTCCATGTTCTTATTACTGTGGATATTTTTCCGCACTGGAGCTCCAAAGCCGATAGAAGAATTAGTTCTCCTGAATGGAAGTATAACAAGAGCTCCACCCGTCAGACAAAAAGTGAACAACTTCAATAAAAACGCTAGTTTCAAGAATTCTCTAAAGCATGTCGAGTCGTAAGGCTACACCGACCATCGCAGTTAGAGTTGGTGAATTATTAGCGAAACACTTTACTAGAATTAACTACAATAAATTACATTTAGGAATGTGGCTAAATACAGGACACATGACTAAACAAAGTTACTGACACTAATTTGTGATTTACGGTAAAAAAAACCCGCACTGGAATAGAAGTGTTTAACTCTATTAATGATGGGAAGTATACTGCATAAGGTCTCCTCAATACTGTTGGAATAACTTATTATACTGTTTTAACTTACTTTATTGACATGACACGCATCCATTTACTGTTTTAACTTACTTTATTGACATGACACGCATCCATTTGGTATTCTACTCACTAAGAACAACTATGACCACAAAGACATTCATTCGCTTAGCCTGCAATCCCACTGCCCAACAAAAAACAGAACTTACCTCTCTGCAATTGTTTTGTCTAAATCAATAAACGCCCCACCGCAAATAAATAGAATATCACGAGTGTCCACCTGCAATAGTTGCAACAAGAAGAATTTTAAGGAATCTAACAAAAATCCTGACATTTGCCATCCGAATACAATCATATATGAATACAGAAAGAGGGGACAGGGGAGAGAGAGAGAGAGAGAGAGAGAGAGAGAGAGAGAGAGAGAGAGAGAGAGAGAGAGAGAGAGAGAGAGTAAGAGAGAAAAAAAACCTGAATAAACTCCGAACGAGGGTTTTTTCGTCCTCCTTTCTCTGGCACATTCACAACCTGCACCAATCAGAGACCCAAATGCCTCTGAGCAAGTACCCGAGAACAAAGATGCTTGTCTTAACTGTGGAGAATTATGACCCTTTTTAAAACCTTTAAATGGCCTCCACCCAACTGTCCAGGAAAGATAGTATCACATGCCAGTAGTTGCAGTATTGTGCCAGCAAACTGAGCTGTTTTAGTTGAATCAAGATGGTAAACTTCTTTCACTTGCATTGAAAAAAGTGTAGTGTTTTCAATTTTTTAGAAAGTGAAGGGAAGCACAAAAGGTGAAATTCTGCTTGACACAGAGAGGAGGTTAAAGTCTTCTGCGAAAGATATAACGAGTTACTTAGTTTCTGAAAGGTGTTAAAACACACCTAAAAAAACAGTGCACGAGAGTGCCATCAACCACCTTCGCATGATTATCTTCTCTCCAGGTTGTTTTATATCTTTACGTTAACAACTTTGACCGAAGGTACAACCAGAAGAGATACATGTTCACAAGCTTCCACTTTGACAGTGGACCAGCATAGACTCGAGCAAGGACTACACCACCCATCACTATTAGTGTTAAACAATTTAGGGCACTCAAATAATTTTTTTCTCATCACACAGTTTTCCAATTTCCAATCCTGACATTACGACCGAAAGGTAAGAATGTTACTTTTCGATTGCTCCCAAGAAAAAGAAAATCCAGCAGTTGACAATAAAAGTTAAAGACGATTGAGTGCCCTAAAGCCGCCTAACACTAATCGCAATTAAAAAAGGCACCAACTCTGGAATGACTGAAACTGTGAACTTGCAGATGACATAGAACACAATATCACACAAGCATAAAGGGCTCCAGCTGAGGAGCCCACGTGGCTAGGTTAAGCTGAACTACGGCACACTTTTTATTGCGATTAGAGTTGGTGAAGTATTAGCATTAACGAGGTATTTCTATTTTCTACACTTATGTATTGCCATGTGCCTCATCATGGGTCACTACACTAAAATGAGTATGACGTAAATTTATGATTTTAGGTTCAAAAAAATCCACTCGAATTGGTGTTAATAGCTCTAACAGCGATGTAAGGCGTAGTATAGATCACTTTGACTACCGTGGATACAAGAAGGCATCTGCCGACAAATAAGTGTGTAAGACAGACTTCAGCTGGATAAGAAAACTAGGTGTAATGTATTATCCCATATGGTCTATGCACATGATTATCACGGTTGAAAATGAATTTATTGGCAAAATATGGCAAAATATGAAAATATCTTTTCAGACCAGTGTGACCATAGCAAAGATTGAATAAACCTAAAAAAAGCATACACAATTCTAGCGGCCAAAGGCTCTCAGATTAGCATTTTGGCACAATAATCTTAGTCCTTGCAGACTGGGCGTATCTTAAAGAGAGCCTCAGAGCACAAATTTCTGCAAAGGCTCATGTCTTTTGCTGTCATCACTGAGCCATATTGACAACCCCATAGAAATGGAACCCCAAAAATGACAAATCTTGCGTGTGATGTCCCAAAATCAGGAGCTATCCACATTGACCAGTGATTGTACTAATTAGAAGAAAAAAACATTGAATAGAGTCAGTTCTCGGGCAGTGAGGCTCTAACTAATTGCAACCAACGGTGTACTTCTTTAGACTGCAAAACATAAACCCTGCTCACAGCTCCCTTAACTCTGACGGAAACATGTAAGTAGCTCGATGATACTGCTAAAAGGGACAAACTATAAATTAAGATAACTATTTGTCAAGGATTATAACCGCGTGATACGCCACAGTGAATAATGAAACAAAACCACCAACCCACTTGTTCTACCACTTGGTCTAAGCCATTTTACATGCTTGAAACGCCAAATTGATCAAGATAAAATAATCAATCAAGATAGAGGGTAGCGGAAATTGAATTGAAGGCTGGGAACTTGACATAACTGGTTGTTCTAACACCTACGCTTCACATCAAAAACCGACAGACAGTACAGATAATACTGACTGCAGTCTCCTGGATTTCTAAAGAAAAGATCTGACAAACACGACCATAAAAGCAAAGCAGAGAGTCCTTACAGTGCCTTCCAACATTTTCAGAAGAGCCTGTTGCACTCCCTCTCCAGAAACATCACGAGTGATGCTCATATTTTCAGCCTGTACCACCGGGCCAATCATCTCCCCTTATTTCAGACTTAACTACCAGAAGAAACAAAAAAAAGGGATAGAACCGATGGAGTGAAGGCAGATCAGATGTTTAAATAAATCTGACGCAGAAAGGTACGGTTTAACTGGTGCTGTAAGGAGTCACCTTTTTGGTTATCTTATCAACCTCATCGATATACACAATGCCCTGCTGGGCTGCCTCTACATTGAAGTTTGCGTTCTGCATCCACACCAATTTCACCATTGCTTAAAATATGACCATGAAAAATACACAAAATATACATGAAACAAATCGACTACAAATTAATGGTGTGTTCCTCAAACAAAGCATGCAGAAGGTCATAGCCGAAAGAAGGATCTTGGAGTAGAAACAAACCTGTAAAAGTTTATATATAACGGACTCTACATCCTCACCTACGTATCCTGCCTGAAACCTCCCCACCAATGGTACAGGAATTAGTCACAAACATAGCATTCAACAACCACTCTTAATCTGCCACCACAATCATCCATCTTCAAGAGACATTGCAAGGTCCGGTTGGGCTCCCTCTTCCTCTTTCTTTCCCTCTCTGCCTCCCACTCTCAATATACATTCGAGAAGTGAAAGAAGAAAACCTGAGTGAGAGTGGTTGCGTCGGCAATGACAAACGGCACATTAACAAATCGCGCCAAAGATTTTGCCAGCAATGTCTTGCCTGTTCATCAAATCATTCCCAGCAAAATAAGCAATGGGCAAATAGATAATTCCAGGCTTCAGATAGGAAGGTTATTATCAGAAACATATGCTTCTCTGTGTTTTTAAAAAGCTTCAGCCAGGAAGGTTATCATCAGAGCAATATGTTTTTAACAAATGACAAATGCCCATAAGGTGGAGTGCTGGAGCTGAAAGGGAAGAAAATCACACCGGAACCGGTGGGCCCCATCATGAGAACATTGCTTTTCTCCAGTTCAACTTCTTCACCCCCCTCTTCTTCTCCAGTCCTGTAGGTCAACCATACGCAAAAATCACTTTCAGCAGCTTATATTTATTAGCTACAGAATCATTATTTGCACGGAAAAATCATCAATGGAGGCGCTTCCCACCATTAACAGCTCTTTCACAATGAATAAAAAAAAGCAAAATTTCGGCAAGCATAAGTGAAGCATGACAAGCATTTCCATCCCCCTTTTGGTACATCTTTCTTCTTGGAAAAGGCAAGGAAATCAAAGAAGACACTGAGCATCCAGAAAAAAAACTAGAATCCAGTAAAAATTAACCATTTGCTAGTCAAAAGAGCACAAGAGAGGTAGACCGAGTACTAAATTGTTTGTACAACCAAAAAGTTTCTATGGCCATTAACTTGTACCACCCGTCAGTATGGCTCCAGCAAGCTATTTCATAAACCGCAGAAGAGACTTACTGATGCATTTGGTCCCCCCATTTTCCACATAAAATACACCATTGCTTCTAATACACCATTATCACATATAATTGAATACACATCTAATACACAAAATATACACAAAATGCACCGTCATCATTATTTCTATAATAAGAGAATACTTACTTTCTAGACAAACAGCACCCATTCTTTCAAATGTGATTGACACATCAAGGTTGTAACAAACTGAACAAAAATTATGTTGCAAAAGTCAAGTGTCTGCCCCTCATAAATGCAGAACAAATGAAGAATGCACTCACTCGACTGAAGCCCCTTTGTCTGCCCTCTCCTTCCGACCTTTCTCGTAATGTATCCGTTTATAATGGTTGTAGACTGCGACAGACAAAACCTGCAACGAGCCACAAAAGAGGACATTGAATTCAGAACCAAAATTGAATAATATATGAGATTAATGACGCTGTTGGAGGTACATTTTCAACCAGAAAGCATTGCTCAAAGTAGCAAGGAAACAACGCAATAAACGACGCAACAACGCAATGAATCAGAAGAGACAAAAAAAAGCAGCAGGAGCTTTTCCACAATCCCCACATTAGATATACATTGACAAGTTATGGACCGGAATAAAATATGAAGATAAAAGACACACTTTTCAGAGTTTATTGCAATGTGGGTAGCACTTTTCATCAGCTCAACTATCACAACATCCCAAATCCTGATGGCCACTTTTGTTATTAATTTACTGAAGCAAAATTGGGAATTGGAAAAAAAATTAGTATTTACTTTCTTCGCTTTTTCTTGACCAATGACATATTTGTCGAGAGCTGAGCAGATTTCATGTGGAGTTGGTAGATTGATTGCTTCTCCTGAATTCCCTTCACTTGCCGGTCCACCTGCCGACCCGCCAGAGCCTCCTCCACACTGTGCTCGTGTAATATTTGTAGACGGGAGGTAAGGTGGAGGTCCTGGAGTTTGTACAGCAACTGGAGCATTTGGAGAAGGTTGAGCATTTGGAGAAGGTTGAGCATTTGGAGAAGGATGAGCGGTTTTGGAATGTTTTTTAAACCCTTCTATGTCTGAGGGAACCTCTCTCTGAGGGACTACTTCATCCAAACCTTCTCCGGCCCAATTTTCTGAGTGAGCTATTCCTACCGGAGACATGACCGTGTAATCGCTACATTCATCATAAATATGACCGCTTTCCAACATATCGTGAGGATTCGAATTCGTGGAAGATCCCCCAATTCCACCAGCGAAAGGACTGTCATTATTTTTAGAAGATTGAAACCATTGACTGCCAGAGAGGCGGCTGTGGTTTTTAGAAAGAGGAGGAGAGCGAGCTTCGGTGTAATTGCTATGACAAAATGTGCATTTATACATTGGATAATTGAGATCAGACGCAAACTTCCCTCCTCCTCCTCCTCCTCCACCTGTTGTGCTTCCCCTTGAGCCAGAACTGCTGACACTAACAGATACGGGCAGAATTGAGGAGAAAGCTGGCTGATTTAGGTTTAAGAGATTTCCACAATTAGGGCAACTGTGCTCAGTTAAAATACCGGATCGCAAATTTCCTCCTCCCTGGCCTCCAGTACTGAAATTTCCTCCAGATCCACTACCAGTAGAGCCTCTGGCATTACTACTACTACTACCAAAGTTTGCCGGACTACTTTTGTTACTTGCAATTGTCCGGTATGGAAAAGGGCCATAATTATGAGGTTCAACAGAGGGCCAGGAATTGACATCAACGCATTTCTCCGGGCCATATAATATCGCCAATGGTGCATAAGAGAATGGTACCAGTGCATCAGCTGGTGTCTTTGTAGTGCAATTGTTATCATTAGAGCTGTCAGAATTAAAGTGATGCAAACTTCCTGGAGGACAACTTCCCAGTCTACCAGGAGAGGTAACAGGGGAAATTATCCGCGGCCATGGCCGCAAGAAAGCAGAGGTATTGCAAGTACGTATCCACGTGGCAGAAGAAGATCGATAATTAGATCTGACAGGAGAAGTTGTATGAAACACATTTTCTGCAGAAAAATGTTCTGGTCTCTCGCGTACGGAGGAATAGCGTGCGAGAGGAGACAGCAGAATGGCTGCTTTCCTAGCCTTTAATTTCGAAATTGCTGCTGCTCCAGCATCAGCGGCCAAGCGCCACTCCATGGCTGGAGCTCACTGCAATTCAAAAATTCAATGTACAAGCAAGACCTTCAGCAACAAAACTGTCAAACGAAGTTCAGGCATTTTATCTTAGTCAATAAGCGTTATGAATCGTAGTTTTAACGTGCGAAAAGGTATGGAGGGGAAACGCTACAGTACAGTACTGCATAGTACAGTACTGTACTGTACTGTACTGTACAGTACACGTGATTGCACCAAAACATATTATATTCACGTATGGCATGCAATAGTGCGATGTCACTACATATAGTATTTCCACGTGGTAACGCACGTTTGGACGTCTTGAGAATACCGTACGATGTCCGAGGGGCTGTTCCCTCCGCCTATGCGATAACCTGCACATATTGGATGTGTTTTTTTTGACTGTGGATGGCTATCCTCCAGATAGGCATTCACATGTAGGTCTGCAAGAAGCCAGCTGTTTTACCGTATGAGCAAAAAAACAAAAAATGGTACAGGCCTCTATTACACAAAATCTACTACAATACAGCAACTGTACTAAACATAAAATCCGTAAAACCTTGAAAAATCATGACTTCTGTTGCGTGGCAAAATCTTCAGCAAAAACAGAAGTAAGGGTATGTCCCCATGTGCATAAGTAAGGGTTTTTTTTCTGTCGTTTTCCTGTAAAACTTAGCGCCGTACTGCCTAAGTTGCAACCGTACGAAGGAATCGCAAATTTGTAGAGTACAATTTGCGTCATCCTCGAACATAGGATGCACGAAAATTTGTCGTCTTGTGTTTTTCGACCCACTTCCACGACAAAAAACATCAGCTTAAACTTATGTTTAAAACACATGCGCGATGTGTTTTAAAACTAGGTATTTTCGAATAGGAACATATATTCGCACGTGCCGTAATTTTTGAAATTTTTCATATAATTTTCAAGGACAAAGAAAAGTACAAATTCGCTATGTTTTGTCCGTTTGCGTTCAATACGACGAAGAAAAGTATACAATCTTTTTGGTTTTGTCTGTTTTCGTTCAGTACGGATTTTTTTTTTGCAGGGGTCTCGAAATTCTGATGTCATTTCACGGCGACAGGACAAGCGACGTGAAGGCAAAGCGCATCTTCTTCAACCGTGAAACGGCACAGGCTGGAAGGCGGTACATCTACAATGTCACGGTAAGACATACGACGTCATAAGCAGTTCTGAAAAACAACGTGCGACAACACAGATTGTAGACGTTGACAACCGTCACAGGTATTGTCGACTTATACAATCATCACAAACGTAAGTTACGATTACGTTCTTACACATAGGGACACTTGAAAACCGGATCCGGCGGATCCGCGCTAAAATACAAAGTAAGTTCCCTAAGTTACAAGTACACGGGGACATACCCTAAGCAATGGTTCACCTTTTGCGGTCCAGCTCAGCATTGCCAACATCACATCATTGACTATTGGGTCCTTTTACATCACATCACATTCATCATTGTGTTCATACGTCATCATCACACGTCAAATCCCATCACATCCACTCTATGGCTGTTTTACAGAAGCTGATGACGCAATTGCACATCTCAGCCTGAACTCTATGAAGATATATTATGATAATAAAAATGTTACAAAAGGGACTTTGTTTTCTAGCTTTCTTAGCAGTAGTACATTTTGGTAAAAATAATACCTTGACTGCTAACTCACAATGAACACCTAAAACAAAATAATACCAAACACAAGCAAATTGAATTCTGTATCACCTACCTCAACCCCTAAATTCTGAATCATCCAGAACTTCTTGATTCCACCTGCACATTGAAATTAAACACCTTGACTAATAAAGATCTCAAATTCACTATAATTTTCCTTTTCTTTTTGCATACCCAGTATCGTCTCTTTAAAGAGAATATACCGATGACAAAACTGACCTGTCCTTAATAACTTTTAGAGGGTAACCATTCACTAAACGCTGGACCTAAAAACTGAACCTCTTTATATTCTAACCGAGTGCCTCTCGTACTACTTCATAGGCCAGAAAGCAAGCGGCATTCGCCGGTACACTTCTAGCCATGGCCGGTCCAAAGCCGCGGTACAAGCCTGAGATTCCCTCTGTTGCCCAAACCTTCTTGAAAGCATCCATGGTGCCCGTGTACTTGGGGTTCCTGAAATGGCAATATTCTTCAACTCATTTTGTTGTTTACTCATTTTTTTAAAACTGAATTATAGCCTAGAACGTTTCTTTTGAAAGGGTCCTAGATATGTTTATGAGTATTTAAACATCAGAGTGTATGTCAAAACTGAATCTTAAAACTGAGACATAAACAAACTTGAAAAATTTGGATTTCCATCTCAAAACATTTTATCTGTATGTGTTAGTAGTATCAGGGCCCAGATACTTATTTTGAAAGTTTTTTTTTTTTGCTGACGCTAACCTTCTTTTTCGTCTTTTGTGTGTTTGGGATAATGGTACATCCGTTGGTTTATTTTTATTGGAGATGACATCAGCCGGTATGTTCTCTTTCTATCGAGTTAACAACTGAGATAGCATTTCACTTTAATGGAAAGATTACATCATATGTTATTTATGGTGTTATTTCTTATTATTTTTTACTATTTCTTATTATTTCTTATTATTTCCTATTATTTCTTATTATTGCATTTTGTTTTTGAGGAGTCATACGATTAGGAGCAGCATTTAAGAGCACTATGAGGGGGTTACTTGTAAACTTCCAAATGAAACTTCTCTTTTTTTTTTATGAACAATGTTATGGTTTCTGCCCCTTTATTTTTATCTCGATTCTTTTGTTTAATGAAGTTTCATAGTAAAGTTTTACAGCAAGTATAACGTGCTAATCATGGTGGTTTTTTGATGTCAATATAGAGAGGGAAGGCTTCGACCGACTGTTTCAACAATCATGACTGTGGATGAGGGTGTTCTGTTTCTCACAACAGATAACTGTTTCCATGTGCAGCCTGTGTTTCACGATGGAAAGAAGGAGTGGGGATGCTGCAAAAAGAGTAGTCATGACTTCGACTTATTTATGAGTATTCCAGGGTATTCTTAGGCCACGCCAATCTTTTGTTTTTTTTATTTTGTTTTGTCACATTGACTTACGTTTTCAACAATCAAGAGTTCAATTTCTTTTTGTCACATTCACTTCCATTTCCAACAATTGAGATTTTTTTTTTTGTAGTATTAACTTTGATTTTCAACAATTGAGGAAAAAAAAAATTGTCACATTGACTTCCAATTTTAACAGTCGAGAAAAATAGTTGTTTTTTTCACAGTTTCGTCCATTTTTAACGATCGGGAAGTTGATTTTTTTTTGTCACGTTGACTTCCATTTTTCACAATCAAGAAAAAAAAAATTGTCACTTCCATTTCAATAATCAAGAAAACTATTGGTTTTTTTCACAGTGACGTCCAGTTTCAACTATCGAGCATCTCTGATGTTGATATTGATTTCTGGTTCTTAATCTACGATGGTTGGTTGTTTGTAACTTCAATCATGTTTATGACAGATGTATGTAAAATCCTGAGACATATAGTTCAAATAGGAGTGACAATATCCTGATAGGTTATGAATTGTGACATTCTTTCCTATGATGTTTCCCATGACATTCTTTAACATCAGGATTTCTTTTTTCTGGAGATGCAGTTGCACATATGGAAAACATACAAAAGACAAACCTGCTATCAAGCCTACACCGAAACCCAAGGAACCTGTTTCTCTTCCCACTCCTTCTGAAAATTCATCTATGGCTTTGTGTTCTCGTTGTCGACAAGGATACTTCTGTTCTGACCATGCCAAGGTTCCAGGTTCACAAAAAACTCCCATAAAGAGTTCTCATATGGTTTCGGTTTTGTGTGTGCTTTTGCTTTGCTACACACTGCCCATTGAGTTAATAACTTAAAATTGAATGCGTGGTTTTTTCTTTTACCCAAAATCTTAAGTTAATGTCAATAACAGTTGTTAGTTAACTGGCCTATAATGATCCACATAGCAAAAAACAATTTAGTGCAGCTAATACTAAATCGGATCTAAAGCTGGTCAAAGACTAGCTCCAATAGCGATGGCGGTGTACTTCTTTGATTTCATAGATTGGGTAATTGGGCAGTAAGGAGTAGCAAAATCATCTACTGAAGGTTCTGGGAACTTACATAAGCCTATTTCTTGCCTTTCGTGTGATGTTGAAAAGGACAAATTTCACATGTTCTATGGTCGACCGTCTCAACATAATTCGTCTTCGCTTGCTTTTCGTTCTTGTCTTTTTGATGTGATGAGGATCGGCTTTGTTTATCTCATAATTAGGTGAATAGGGCTTTGTTTTTAATTAAGGGAATATTTAGTCATTGCATTTTCCATAAATATACTGCTGATTGTCTTGAAAATATTTACATGAACTCAAACCTGAGAGTTAATGCGACTATTGTGAGTCATTTGTGCAAAACAAAAGGAAATGGCATTCCTTTCTTTCCCTTTACCTTTTCCTTTTCTTTTACTCCCTTTTTTCTCACACTGTCATTTAGCTCTTTCCACTTCATAACCACCGTAGACAATTGGGAAAGGAGGATGATCCATCTCTTCTCATACAAAGTCAAATAAAGTGTTTATTTCTCAACTTTCTCTCGCAACTTTGTAGGAATCAGCATCTTACATCCGGTAACCAACAGCTTCTATTTTTTAATATTCCAGATGATTATAACCGTGTTATGCAGGTGTCACATCTCAAGCATCTCAAACAGCTAAATCCCTTCCAAGTAGTTTAAAATCTCAGCCTTCTCCTCCATTGGCTCGTCCCTCTCAATCTCGTCCGGTAACTCGACTTTTGGACCTTAATGTGAAAAAGACTTGTCGAAATCCTGGTTGCGGTAATGAGTTTGTCGAACGAGAGAATAGTGAAACTGCCTGTCAATACCATCCTGGACCTGCTGTATTTCACGATCGTGCCAAAGGAGTAAGAGCCTCTCTCCTCCCTGCCTCCCTCCCTCCCTCCCTCCCTCCCTCCCTCCCTCCCTCCGTCTCCCCCTTCCAGTCGGCCCAATCTTTTTGTTTCTTTCAAGTCATTCCTTCTCCGTCTTCTCTCTCTCTAAGCCTCAGTCTATGTCTACGTCTCTCTCTTCTACTCCCACTTCCTCCAATTTGTTCTGCTTTTCGAAGTCTTTACCTTTCCTTATCCCTGTCTCTTCGTGTCTCTTTCCGTCCATGTCTCTCTTGTCCTTTATCTCCAATTCATTTTTTTTTTCCATTTCCATTACAGTTCACAGCTAGCCATTTTTCCAACTTATCCTACAATTTTTCCTCTGGTTATACCTTTTTTCCTTGTATTACTTTTGCCTCTGATGTTTTTTTCCCTCTGTACCCTCGGCTCCGATGTACCTTTTCTCTGTACTTTTTCTGTACTTTTTCTCTGTACTTTTTCTCTGTTGTATGGTTTTACAGTTTCCACTGTTTGTACTTTCTACTTTGCTGTACTTTTTTCTCAGTTGTACACTTTTCTGTTGTACTGTTTTGCACTTTTCACTGTTGGTACCTTCGGCTCTGATGTACTTTTTGTTGTTGTACCGTCCTTCGTTGTACTCTTTTTGCAGTGGAAATGCTGTGATGTCCACGTGAAGGATTTTGACGAGTTTTTGGCGATTCCTCCCTGTACTAGTGGCTTTCATAATGCGGAAACAGGCAGTTAAGTAAAACATACATTGACAATTATAATTTTAATCAAACTAGTATATAGTCTGGAGCCTCTGTGTAAATGAAATGCAACAAAATTGTTAAGCCACGATTGAGCCTTAGTTTTTTTTTCCCTTCTATTTTGTTTTTGTTTCGGAGATGGTGGTGATGTTGTTCTCCAATCGGAATCGGGGCATGCATACATAATCAATAGTTGTCGATAAAATGTTAGTTTTTAGGTAATTTTAGAAACTGTAAAACTCTTAAGATCTCTAAAATCTCTAAAACCTGGTATCGTAGACGACGTAGATTGTCGGAAATTGCAATGCAGATAAGTAGAACAGAAGTAAAGTTCAGTAACGGAGTCATAGCACTGTTATTGGTGTCTTGTGTGTCTCCTTTTTTCGATTTAGTAATTAAATATGTGTTCGTAATTCCCTTAATAATAATTTCCTTAATTTCTTTTGGACATAGTTAAGATTAGAATGCATTCATTCAAACCAAAAACCCATAAATCTCTTTGTCTTTACCACACTGTACGTGACTTTTTATACTTTTTTATGAGTACTCTTGAAAGGATTTTAAATGTGGTGGGAGTGGATAACGGCATTTATAACTTCCATTTACTCCATCTTTTTTTTTTTTTTTTTTTTGGGAGTACTACCCTGTTCTTTTTTCATCTGAGTCTCACTGTCCTTTCTTCAAGAAAATACTGTCTTGAGAGTAGGACAAATAGGTCTCGGTGGAGTGGAAGGAGTAAGATTATTGTGTGTCAGATTGTCTTGACAATTTTATTTTATTCTAGTCGAGATATATGATTTTTGAGTGTTGCAATGAATGCGCTAATCATATATGAGGTCAAAGGCGTTTCCAAGCAATGGATATCCAAGTTTTTGTTCCTTTTGTTTGGTTGTTTTTCTGTGAATTCCTTTCGATTTTTTGTGTGCGTTTATTTTTCTTTTTATTCCGTGTACTGGATGGTTTGGCATTGCACAGTGTTAATAAAGTTAGTTCTATTAATAATGCAGTATACAATGAGTTGCTATTAGAGTGAAAAAAATATCAACGCAGGCGTTATTTGTGCTATTAACTCTGATGCTCTCAATGACATGGCTTGTAATATACCCCATAAAGAATATACGTTAAGAAAAAAGCAATGTGTGATTGAGGCTAATTGTCGTCAGAGGCCAGGCAAAAACGTACCAAATTAGTTCTTTTCACCCTACTAGATTTTCCGGGCGGCCTCCAATCAGTGTTTATACCGCTATATTGATTAGACAGACATGCATGCTCATTTCTCCCACGATCTTATGTTCGGTGGCCCAGTTTTGGTGTTGAAAGATGATGAGAATTAAAGGCAATTCTACCTTCACATGGTCCAGTTTTCGTCCTCAAAATATTGGTGAGATTTAGAGCAAGTATGTTGGCATGCATTTCTTCTGCATTTTTCTGATCATCCTTTCTTCGTCTCTCAAGGTTATGTAAGATTTTCTTCACTCGAGCGCGTCTAGTGTGTCTCCCTCTCGCTCTCCCTCTCCTGCTCCCTCTCCCTCCCTCTCTCTGACCCTGGTTCTGGAGCTTGGCTACTGATTACACTTACCCTTTTCACTCTACGTAACACTTAATCCACCACCGCCTTGTGGGCTTCATGATTGGCCTTCCTCTTTCCCCTTCTATCAGCTCTCTAGTTTGCTCGTGAAACTGTCTCCTTTGGCCTGACAATACCCATTTACTTCGCTGCTCCCATTGGGGGAGAGTTGACTCAGTCAAACGACATTATTTGCAATAGTGGAAACATTACGCCTTTTAAAGTAGGTATTCCATGCGTATAATATAGGGCCACAAACTGTCTGATTTATGTGTTTTTCAGAGAGGGGCAAGTCCAATTTCTGAAGGTGAGGTGACGGAACTGTATGTCTCTGTTAAAGTCGTGGCAGTATGACCTTTGTGCGTGAATCACTACATGTGTTTTTTTCACCGCTTAAAAAATCACTTCTCCATGAACCCTGGTTGTATTCATAATCTGACAGTCACAAAATTAAAGAGTTTCCAAAAAGCTGTCTTCTAAACAGAAGTGAGCATGTTCACAAAAAAAAGTCTTATAATACGGCAAAATAAAACATGGACATTAATAGCAATTCACAGCATGCTGTGCCTGTGGCGGAAAACAATTTTAAGCTTAAACAAAGCAGTCAGTAACTATGCAATTGAGCCATATTCATGTAAGAATGTTTGTTACAACGACTGTATGATAAACAATTAAACTTTTGCACAGTATGAGATTTTTTCGGGACTTCCATCCCGCCCAATCTCTTTTCGGAAGCAGCGACGTGGAAGTTTTATCGGGTGTACAGTAGATAGTTCAGTTATATCCATATGTAGCTCTCTCGTTAGTTCTCCAACCTTCTTTGTGTTTCTCCCTACTTCATTTGTTACGTCTATTTCACATCTCTTCGTCCAATACATCGTTAACAAGTTTTTTACTGCAGTCGATGCTTAAAAAAAAATTACTGCGGTCAATGCTAACAATATTTTTACTGCGGTCGATGCTAAGAAAAACTTTACAGCGGTCAATGCAAATATTTTTTTTACTGCCGTCAATACTAACAAACTTTTTACTGCAGTACCTCCAAGCCACACAAAACGGCCGAAGGAAATACATAAACAGAAAAGACGAGAATTGAAACCAATATCACCCTATTCATATTGAGGGAGATTGGGCCATAATACCTTGCATGAGCAGAGACTTCAAAAAACACTAACGATTTTATTCAAATGACCTCCGATTTTTCTTACCCCGATGTGCCCAACATTCAATATCAACAGAAAAGAAAAACAAGCACCGGTATTTCAACCAGACTAATTGGTACAAAACAGACTTTACATACAGACTTTTCTGCTTTTATTATCCGAAACTTTATTTAAAATTACGAACCGTCCATTCCTTCAGCATCCTGTCGGTGGGAAGAAAAGCCGTTCGTACTTTGGCCCTCTCCGGCTCCAAAAACAAACTGTCCCGTTCCGTTTAACGGCAAAACGGAACCAACGGAAGATCCATGGAAAACGGGCATTGCTTGAGCAGTCGTCGAATGTTGGATAGAAGTCGGAACACCAAAAGAAGGTTGAGTAGGTTGAATGGGAGGATTGGAGTAACCAAAACCAAACGCCACACCTCCTTCTGGAGAGATCAAAATTGGTGTGTGTACACACCCAAAAGTCTGAGCTTCGTACTGTTGCAACTGTTCTGCGACACCTGTCACGACAGGTAACGTAGACACATTAGATAAACCACAAGCTCACTTCGCAAAAAACCCGTCTCGCCTCGTCTAATAGGGTGATAAGACTTTCAAGTTGTACCCTCATTTTGAGTGTAAATCGTACAATTCATACACTTTATTGAGTCATAAGCACAGTTGAAACTAAAACCGTACGATTCACCCTGAACATGAGGATAAATTTCTTCCGTGAAATTACTCTACGAGATCTTGCAATAGTTATTGACCTCTCTAATATGTTTATAATATCTTAATTTTGATATGGATTTCACATGACTTTGATAGGCACTGCCACTGACAAGCACTCACCAACAATAAAATTGGTCAACTTAATCTTAGAAATTTAACGAGTCGTATATCCGCAAATAAAACTTGCTTGTCACCTGTCAATGCGCTTTTCTATACAAAACACTATTCTGTCATGCAAAATGAAAGGAGGAAAAATAAAAACGAACAATTATTCAAATAGATACATGCTGGCAAGATATAATGCAATGTCAGCCTTCATAGACACTGAGAGGGCAAAAAGCTTTAAAAACTTTCAGCAAGCCAGAAATGACTGATAGATGTGGGAGACATCAGCCTGCTGTACTTTAGTCGTGAACTCATTGTTTGACGCCACCTAACCCGAGTGTACTTTTTGAGGTAAGCACCTCTCAATCAACTGTTAACATTCTTTATAGGGAGTGTTAGACACATTTTTGCAGCTGAGTCATTTTATGCCGATAACATAAGAGTTCAATATATACTCTTACATCAATGTAAGCTATTCCCCTATATGCAACTGCAACATAAGAAATAAAATCGTAAGCAGTATTTGATCCCGAAGCTCGCACCTTGTGTAATATGAATGGAAGGTCGACGATCCTTGACCCACTGGTAACTTTCTGGCAACCTCCAACCTTTTCGCCGCATGAGGTAAGCGATCACAATTGCAGGTGACCTGCAAGACAAAACAAGAGAAACATTAAATCAAATTTTCCCATTATCCAGCATCTCACAACCAATGTTCACCTATAAACAATCATCATGCTTCACTGGCTAAGTCTAGACAAAGTTCATAAAGACCCTGAATGTAAACGAGGCTTGTTCGGTGTGTGTCTATTAACTGAGCTTCATTACTAAGCATAAGCATAAAGTGATAACTCATTGGTGCAGTTCATCACAAAACAACACAAAAAAGTACCCATTTGAAAGTATCTTTTCTGAAACATAGTGTTGTATTACCAATAATTGATGTGTAAATTTTTTTTTTTTACCGATAATCGGTTCATTTTTCTAATGGATATGTCAATTAAAAAATTATCGTGATATTTCAAAGATATATTGGTCAAATATAGCAATAGACAAAATGTCGCGATGATTGACCCTTGAACGAGTTTTAGTGTTTCATTGGTTTTATTTTTTAAGCACTACACCACCTATCACTGTTAGAGTTAAACACACAATTTCAGGAAGTGTTTTTCTGATCCGAAATCAAAAATAAGTGTAAAAACAAATTGGAGTAAGTGGCCCAAAATACGCCATGTTGAAAAAGTGTAGTTAGGTATAATAATAAACTAACGCTAATAGCGATGGACATAGAAGTGCTTCTTCCACGTTGTGTCACAAATCAAGTAGAGTCGCCAGGCTCAGTCGCGATACGTCGCATCTTAATGTGAGGAACATCCTACAGTCATGTTTCCTTCAAGTTGGGAATAGTTGACATCGTATTCGCAACAAGAGGATTTGTACTTCGCTCTCATTGGCCATATTCATTTGGCGAAGGCCCATAAAGAACTAAAAAACATTTGAGATGCATACCCCAAAAAAAGGCAGACCAGACGGTCACAACCGACTCCTCAAATTGTTGTGTAATAATTGTACCTTTGTGCTGCGTATCCAGACTTGGTTACTGTACTTCCGTGCTACAAAGTACGCATTGGATTGTGAGACATAACGCTGCCATAGTGCATACTATATAGCATGTACCATGTACAAAATATATTAATATATCGGGGGAAATTGTTTATTGTTCACCACACGATACATGGGTGCCCTTTGCCGTTCGATAGTCAATAATAATATCAGTTATCGGATTTATCAAGCTAAGAAATATCCCAACACAACACTACCTAAAAAATAATAAGCCGTTTGAAGGTAACTGAGCTTCAGTCCACTTAGACATAAGAATACCCATTTGTAAGTCTCTTTTGTGACTGAGCTTTATTACTGAACAGAGACGTATAAAAGAATAATCCATTAGTAAAACAATCCCACTTTGCAGTCTCTTACTTGAGCAGGCAAGAAGCCCATGTGTAAGAACTAGTGTTGTGTATTGGTAGCCGCTTACTGATAACCAATATGTACCTTTTATTTACCGACTGCTAATCGATATATTGGTTCCATATATCCGTAAGGAGGTTATTGCAATAAATTACCGATAAATATCAGGCCGGTGATTATCGCAATAAATCCGCACTTATTCCGTACTTTCTTTCCGTACTGCAGTTCCATACTGTGGTACGGAATGGATTATGAAATTTTTTTTCAAAAGCTCCCCCCTCCCCCCTTCCACTTGTGACCCCTCTCCCCCCCAATCAATATATCGGCGATAACTTTTGTTGGTCCCAGAGCAATAAAGCGGCCCTCCTCACCATTCGATAACCGATAACATCGATATCGGGTTTATCGCCAATAGGAAATTACCCGATACACAACACTAGTAAGAACAATGTTAAGTCTAAAAACAGTATTTGACCTAAGAAAAATGTTTTGTCTAAGAGCAATGTTATACCTAAAACAATGTCATATTTAAAAACAATGATATACCAAAGATCAATCCTATACCTAAAACTATTTTGTACTAAGGACAATGCTACATCTATAAACGTTTGTATATCTAAGTACAATGCTGGACCTACGAACAATGTTACATCGTTCCTTGAACAACAGGGTCCAATGTGTCTCACCTGTTCTGGCCCAACATGCAGTGCACAAGAACACGTTCACCAGCCTTCTCGCATTCATCTGCAAAAAATAAGTCGATGGAGAATTGCTGCCTATTAGGGGAAATAGAAATCCTATATGATGTTAAGCAATTTCCACCTTTTTCAAATAATAGAAAGCAGGCTCCTGGCTGTCTAGCAAATACAACAACAATTCAAAACGCATCCAAATAACTCAAAAACAAGAATCACTCTCATCCAAGAACAACATATTGATTCCTTCATTCAGTCAAATAGAGATTATTCTACAATTGATATACAAGAAGGTATTATGATTTGGAGACGACTGAGACAGGCATTTTCTGACATAACAGTCGTCTATCAAAATAGAACTCACCGATAAACTGTACACATTCATCAAAAGGTAGGGACTTATCCTCCTTTACGCAGTAGTAAGTAAATGAGTTCCTGTAAAGGTTCTGGCACGAAGGCACAGTCTGCGAAACAAAACAAAAAAACAGAAACCTAAACAGAAACTTAGCAAACTCAAGAACAGTAACAAACTAAGGAGACTCCTACCCTCGTCTGCAAAAATGAAATTGACGAACATAAAAGATAATGAACTGTGATGAAAACTAGCAACAAACCACATGTTACTCTAACTACAATCATCGATAATTAAAAAAAACAAAAAAAACAATTTTCTTTAAAACAAAATCTGAAGATATAAGATATAATATATCTAGATATTTAGATATTTAGTAAGATATTTTTGCTTACATTCAATATCCGTTTTATTCCTTGAGACTTCAGAAGCTCTGCCCTAGAAGCATTATCATAACTACCAAGATACAGAAAGCCTGTCAAAATTTCTGTAGAAAAAGCACTTTGCTGAGGGCCTTTTTCAGAAGCTCCAATCATTCGATGTCCACAAATACCGCAAGGTTCTCCTTCATCATACTTGTGATAATGGCCACAGATATAACAAGGATTCTCCCTCTCCCTCTTTCGCATATTTAGAAAAGGTGAACTTTCTTAGAGTCCAGGGTTGCCTGCAAGATAACCTTGCAATCGTATGTCCTAAAACTCACAACCTTAAAAATAAATCAAAACAAAGACTCTGGTACTTCCTCCTACAATTCATTTCCTTGCTTAAGTTACATCTGCAATAGGTAGCTTTGGATTATTAAAACAACACTTACATAATTATATAAACGGAAATAAACGACTTAACCAATGAAGACTCTGGTTTTACAAAATTTAATCTTTTGCAATTAAGTCTCGAGCTGAGCCTCGGAATAAAACAAGTTGAAGAATTAAGTTTTTTATTTTCTTTTGCTTTCAATCTTGCAGCTGCGGGTAGAGATATGAGTCAGAAGAATAGAACCCAGCTGAAGAAGACTCAATTTTGTTTTGGATCTTGCAGTTAAGACAACGAATTAAAAACACCATATGTCAAGAAGACAAGAACTCAAGACTCGTGAACCCGTACTATACGCGTATTTTTTAGTTTTTCCCGAAGTGTAATACAATACAGGAGAACCCACTGACCCACATATAATTGTTTTCGTACAGCTGTAGAACGTGACAGGTGGACTTACTTCATTGATTCGATAAAAGATTAGTGATCCGTACACTTTAAAAGAACCAAATTCAAGAAATTCCGCAACTGGGCAGCTCCGGCTGTCCGGCTCATATGGAGTTATTACCGGTGACGTGTCACCTACAACTCAAGAAAGCTTTCCGCGTTAAACAGGAAAAGTCAAAAAAGCTTTCTCGCCTTGCACAGACCAGTTATGATACACCGCCCAAAGCTATAAGAATTACTGACGTTCTTACATTTTTAGAAGTAACCAGCGAACAAAAGAACGACAGGCGTACTAAACACTCGTGCGCATCGCATTACTTGTGATTGTTGTGAAGTACGGTACACGTGCGCGCTCAACACCGAAAAAATAAAAATGACGGGTTAGAACAGCTATTGAAGACTATGTTGAACCAGTGTAGTGTAGCTTTGTTCCGGTTTGTCGCCATCCGCGATCACGTTTGACAATCGGCATAGAAAAATGGTTTTGCTACTTAATACATTCTCCAAATGCTTAACATACACGCAGCTTCACAACATTACATCGTGTTGTTTAACGGGCTCGATGATTCACCGTCGAAACCAAGGTTCCATGGAAAAAGTTAGCGTTGTGCATTGGTAAGTTTCATATTGCTTAAATTCCGTTAACCTATGTTATCGGTTATTGTCTTATTGAATAGCAAGGGGGCACTATATATAGCTAATTGACAAATAAATTAGTTATCGCAGATATTTATAAATAATATACATACTATATATATGTATGTCTAAATATGTTACTACAAAATATTAGTATACAAATGTGTCTTATTTATATACACTTTTATAATATATCATACGTTATTATATTGTACATGTTATATAGTGTGTCATATCACGCACCACAACCGGGTCCGTATTTTGTAGTGTTGTGTACCAATAGCCATTTGAGGATCACCAATAGTGTTGGGTATCGGGTAGTTTCATATGGCGATAATTTCGATATTCGATATATTGAATATCGATCGAGCAAAGTCCTCGATATATCGTAATGCGACCAACATAAATTATCGCGATATATATCGCAAAAAAAGGGTGTCCGTACAGGTAAAGTATGGTAAACCGTACGCACAAATCGTACGGACCCCCCCCCCCCACTGAGCGCCCGCCACGAGGGGGGGGGGGAGCTTTTTGAAAACAAATAATCTGGATATTTAGCTTCTCCGTACATGGTCTATATATATCGATATATATATATGTATATATGTATATATATGTATATTTTGTATAAATATGTTACTACAAATCATTAGTATATAATTGTGTATTATTTCTATACAATTTTATAACATATCATGCATTATTATATTGTGATGTATCGGTGAAGGAATGATCGTGATAAATTATCTATAATTATCATGCCGACAACTATCGACGTCGACTCCGTACTCTATTACAGAATGGATAGCAATTCTTTTTTCAAAAGCCCCCCCTCGGTCGTGATATTTCCATACTCATTTCGTATTTTATTTTCCTACCATGCTTAAACCAATTATTATCGAAGGTAAATTTTGTTGGTCAGGGGGCGATATATCGGGACCTCTCGCCATTAAGTAACCAATAATCATCATTATTCGTTTAATCTCGATAAGTTTTTTCCCGGTATAAAACACTACTATTTTGTTTTCAAGTATAATACACACTACGGAAAATTTCCGTACAACTAAATCGTAGGTAAGAAGACACAATGTACAAGATTGGGCCATACATGTGTGTCTTGTGTATCGTCGAGATGTCAAGATATTGGGACGATACATCGGTCAAAAAAGGTTGTGAACATTTCATTACCGATACATTGACAATCGGTGGGTCAAAAAATGGGTATAAGATTGTAATTTGTAAGAGGCTTCCATTGTGCAACAATATAAAAAACTACACGAAAATGAATACAAAAGGAATCGTAGTAGTGACGACCATCGTATTACGCATCCTTTGGTATTTTTCTATATTTTTCCATGCTTCACAATCCCACTAACTTTTGTACTAAAATGCTGGGAGTGCAAACATGTGGTATATTACCATAAATATGATTATGGTAACATTGGCAAAAATGACCACACAACGTTACTAAACGTAATTGCACCACGTTCCGTTGTGCTACATGACTCATCTAAATTACACCAAACATGAAAATTGTTAATGTTAGTATCATTGATTTGGAGCATTTAAATCACGAGCCTTAAATTATAGTAAAACGGGTTGCATTTTCTCTCCATTTATCTTTCCCATAACTACAAAATTACATTAAATCAAAATGCATGATTATTGTTATGTACCAAACTAGCCAGTTTGTACGTTAACAACTAATTGTTTTTTTTTAAATACATAATATGTATGAAATAGTGATGTCAACAAAAAAATTTAGTAGCGCCGATGTGGGACATCGCCATCATTATTTATTGGTATCAACAATGATTCGGGAAATTGCCGCACATTTTTCTCACATGTAATTTGGATTGTGCAAACTTGTATTTTAACATAATATATTATAATAACATATATTGAGAATAGTGTAATGTTTGTTAATCGATATTGCTTATTGTTCTCTTAAACTCGTAAAACGAAAAACGCAATTGCAATCACAATATTTTCGCCCACGTTTGTAACTTATTGACAATAATATTGATTCACGATATAAATAACATTATATTTCGGTGTTAGGTTAACTAAGAAAGCACTCTAAGTACGTTGATACAATCATTTTACGATGATACGATGGGTAGAAGAGCGCGGAGTGCGCGTACATTACGTTTATCAAACAAGTAAAAAAACATGAAATCTCAGTATATTACTTTATACGATGTGTGCCTAGGTGATATGTGGGTAATATAATTCGTCAATTTCGAGCTTTATTTCAAATGAGTTTATAGTACAAAACATTTGGGTAAAATAACACAATTTTTTAGCGTGGTTTTATAATACGTAATCGTTTAGGATTAAAAACCACATCTAATATAACACATATAAGTTATGTGAGAACAAAATAATTTGTTACTTCACTTACAAATTCAATTGAAAATTCATTATTATTTTGTTAATGTATAGTATATAGTTATCCACACAGGATTATATGGATTGTTAACCAATGCAATTATAACTAAACTTGTAAATTTGTTATCGTATTAATTATTATTTGTTCGCGTTACACAAGTATTATTATGTTAAAACTAAAAATATCTCGGTGTTAGCGTTTATCATAACATAAACGTTTGTCATCATTTTGTAACTTTGTTTGTTATGTTCATTTGTCACCAACAACCAAAATGCCATATTTCGCATTTATTTTCTTACAATTGTTGTGGGACGTTCATTTCAATTCCATTGGATTGGGAAAAGGACTCGGATAAAAATTAAGGGAGCCAACAACAATAATCAAACTATTGTATTTCAAGATCGTAAAAATTGTGTAATGATTAATCTCAACAATAAGGATTGAAATGGATTTGGCATGGGGGAAATAAGGGTTGCAAAGGTGGAGAGTTTTATAAATGATATCACAATTATGAGACCCTTGCAACATTTGATTGTTTTATACACCAGATGACGGGAAAAAAAAACGAAGTCCATGGACTTTTGTTATAAACGGTTGAAACCGCATGAAAAAATGTAAAAAAGTTTTATGATCCGTCCGTAAGAGCCGATTTCGTTTACAACGACTCTTTAGGCGTTGGGAGACGTGGTATATAAATAACTTTGTATACATAGCGCAAATAAAGAAAGAGGACAGTTTAGACGTTCGTGTTAAAGTTGATGGCGTAACTTGTGTTGTTCTGAGACAAGTGTTGGTACTGAAGATGAAGAAGATGCAGCAGTAGTCATCGTAGAACAAATCAAGAGAGGAAGCTTCCACAAATACCGATGGCTGAACAGCAACTTTGACAGACTATAACTTTCAAAAAAACGCTCCAAACGTCCTGAAAATTTGCCACAATGTAGATAACATACAAAGGAACACACACACAAAATTTCAATCAATTCCGCTCACAAATCTGTGAGATATGTAGAAATGAAATTACATAAAACTGAGTGTACAGTTTTCATATCATTTGTTCCTAAAAATCAAATTCACTAAGCCCTACTTTTATACACCGAAACTACACTAAGCTGTACGGAGGCATTCCAGCCGTACATCTAACATTCTATCACAAATATTTACACCGAAGTTCAGACAACGTAAAGTGATAATGATCTAGTCACGCCTCGTCACTATTTGTTGGCGGCGGCTGTCAGCGGTCCGATTAGAGGATTTGGCACCGTAGAATTTACTTCACGAAGTCCAGTGGTCCTGCCGAATTTCCGTACGTCCACGGAGGACATACTCACGCATTCTCCCAAGTGACGACACGTGTCCCAAGTGTGAATGAACCGTGAACTCCCAACTTCACTGTCACACTAATTTCGGTAAGTACTGAACCGAACTCAACCAAAAATAGCTTAAGTCCTGAACAGCTCTCTCTCACAACTGAGGCATACAGAGGACTAAAGCTTTCTAAAAACAACAACTTGCACTCTAGTCTTTGCTTTTTTTTTGTTTTACTAAAAATTTGATCGGTGTTATGTCAAATTTTGTCGGCAGTGGATAAAGAAACAACATGTATTTCACAAACTAGATATATTACCGTAACATTAGTATAATATCACAACGTCGTGATTCATAGGCATGAAGCGTGGACTCTTCCACGAGAACATTTCTCACAGGTTTTGGGGGGAAACTAATTGGTTCAGTTTGTCTTATTACCGAGGACCAAATAGGTACAATTGGTATTAGCACCTGCAAAATACATGTGGGTAAACCTTACAAGCACCGCAAAAAGAATGACATGACTTAAAAAGGTCGATTCATGAGATAAGAAGTAAGAAAGGCACATAACAAGTAGGTTACCTATTCCAAAGGTACATGGTTATAATACATGAATGATCGAGCGAGTAGATTGTAAATAATTGAAATGTTAAAATATATGATGATTTTATTTTTTGACGCTTATTGAAATTCGTTATACGTTACGTATTATTTAGACTGGAATTGGGAATTTATGTGGTTGTTATTGCATGTCGTGAACGTGTCTAACGTCACATTTCAAAGGCGTCATATGCTGAGTGCATGTGGAGAATGTTTATTTAATTATTTTTGCATGTTTTGGTTCACTCGTCACTTTGGTAGATTAATTATAGTTGAGTGTACCCTTTTACATCATTTGGGGCTTTGTTTACAAGGATTTTTCGTATTTTAAATTAACTTTATGCAATTGGCTTGTTGTGTGCTTTATGTTCAATATAAGTTAATACAATGAGTGATTATATCACTATTCAATATGAAGAGTTATAATTCGTGTTCCAACTAATACCCCAGGGCAAACAATTAAAGGTGAACAAACATTGTTAGGTTGTGAAGTCTTTAGTTTGGGATACTTTTTAACTTAGTTTGAATAGTTATCAGATTAAAAATAAATTAGGTTATTTTTAACTTACTTTATAACTTGTATGCTGGCGACTTTAACAACAATTTTTGGTGATGGTTATTTTAATGTTGTTGTGTCACACAAAATAACGTTTATAATGTTAATTGTTTTATACTCAAGGCTAGTTATTGTGGTTGAAAATTTTCCACGTCATTCAGACTGGAAACAGAAATATCGAGACATCCTAATCCTAATAATTTCTGAACAGATCCGCGGTTTACTGTACTGTGAAGGACATTAATATCGCACGAAACGCCAGATACGGGTTGCAGCTCCTTGCCATGTTCTTGTTCGCTGGTACGCATTATACCGTGTTCATCATTTGACTATTTTTACCACTTGTACGGTATTTTGAAGATATAAAAATTGAAACGGACACTTCAGGTCGCGAGGACTTATAAAACAACGACATGTCGTACGGAATGTATCGCGCATGTGCTTGGAATCGGTAGATGAGCGCTGCCGATGCAAAATGTATTCCTGTTTTAGTACGTCGCCATGGAAGTTCAGGGTCCCAAAATCTACGAATTCAAATTATCGGTACTGATTCCGAATTTTAGCCAACCCTACGGTTCCACTCCCAGCCAGCCGTCCTGTACGGACAGCCAGGGCCAGCTGCAGGGCTAGGGTTTGTAAACTTTCCGGACATCTAACCATCTTGTTTAGACTCATCCTTCTCCTTTGCCCTCTTGTCCTCTCTCCCTTCGTCATCCATTCCTCACGTGCAGTACTGCAAAAGGACGTGCCACGTGTCACGTGTCCTGTGGCTGCGGAGCCATGGATTGCCGGGTTTAGGTTAGGCAGTGTGAAGCATTGGAAGGAAGCTTATTGTTGCACCTCTCCACAAGCTTGAAGCAGGAATACGATACGGTAGGATTGGAGTGTGACGGGCGCATGCTTAGGAAGGCGCCGTCTCGGCATGCTCCAAAACGTGAGGAACAGGTTGGCGGGAGGCCGGAAGAAGGCAGATGCGTCGTCAGACCAGGCGACTGCAAGCTCAGGAACTTCCGGGAAACTTCCAAAAGGATCAGGAGTATCAAAAGCGCCTGCTCCAAATAATGTTCATAAGAGTGCAGTGACACCTCTCTCAGGCACCGTGCGGCCGGGTACGGCTAGTACTGTTTCTGTACAAGGAAGGGATGCGACTTTGCCCACACCGACTCCAAACAGTGAAGCTGCAATGTTTGCGGAACCGTTGCCTTCTTTTCGAGACGTGTCGAGTCAGGACAGACAGAATCTTTTCATTAGGAAGTTAAACCTTTGCAGTTATACATTCGACTTCACTGACACGACAAAGAATGTGAGAGAGAAAGAGTTCAAGAGACAGACATTGTTGGAGCTGGTCGATTACGTAAATTCAGGCACTGGAAAGTTCAATGAAGCTGTTTTTGAGGACATTACGAAGATGCTTGTTGCCAATCTTTTTCGAAGCTTGCCACCTTCTTCACATGAAAATTCAGCCACAGATTCTTTTGATCCCGATGAAGAAGAACCGACCATGGAACCTGCTTGGCCTCATCTTCAGTTTGTTTATGAGTTTCTTCTCCGCTACGTTGTCTCTAACGAAACTGACGCAAAGGTGGCAAAGAAGTACATTGACCAGAGTTTTGTTCTGAGACTACTTGACCTCTTTGACTCAGAAGATCCAAGAGAGAGAGATTATCTCAAAACCATACTTCATCGCATTTATGGAAAGTTTATGGTTCATCGCCCTTTTATACGCAAGGCCATAAACAATATTTTCTACCGTTTTATCTTTGAGACAGAGCGTCATAATGGTATTGCAGAGTTGTTGGAGATTCTTGGGAGTATCATTAATGGATTTGCACTTCCTCTGAAAGAGGAACACAAGCTGTTTCTAAATAGGGCTTTGATCCCTTTGCACAAACCCAAATGTGTTTCATTGTACCATCAACAGCTTTCGTATTGCATAACTCAGTTTGTTGAAAAGGATACAAAGCTTGCGGATACCGTGATAAGGGGCCTTCTCAAGTACTGGCCTGTCACGAACAGTCAGAAAGAAGTTCTTTTTTTGGGAGAGTTGGAGGAAGTATTGGAACTGACACAAGCCTCTGAGTTTCAACTGGTTATGGTTCCTCTTTTCCGTCAGATTGGTCGTTGTCTCAACAGCTCTCACTTTCAGGTATATACTACACTCTGGACATGTATGCATTAACTCTTCAGTCATATGTTATTTGAGTTTTCCTTCTTTTCTTACACAAGCCGAACTTTGATTTTTCTGGAATCTTTTGTAGTCAACGTTTTTGAGTAACTTCACTTACTTTTCTTTCAAAGCCAACTTTGATCTTCTTGGAAGGCATAGGGGTGGAAAGGCTCGTGGGTGGCTGTTTTTATGTCATTATTTTATTTGAAACCGAAATGCTGCTGTCTAGCTGTTTGTACATTGCGAGTTCTCAGTGTTTCTCTAGACACAGATAGTGTTCCCAGTTGGTAGTTCGTCTCCTTGTAGGGAATGTTAGGTTAACATCAAAGATGTGACGAAGGAAATATAGTTGGGACTATACCTAGTGTTCAAAGCTCTCATGTTTTTGCTGGAAACTTTGATTTTGTCTTTATAATTAAATCGATGTGTTTTATGGGAGTCAGTTAGTCTGATCTTCGCTTCTAGGAGCACGCAAGAGGATTTATAATCTGGTCGAGTACAAGATATGGTAGGATGTGTTTGAAAAGTTTGAGGCGTTTGCGATTGGTTTTGGTCAGCAATGTCGGCTGTATCTTCTCCATTCTGTGTAAGAACTTCCAGATGCTTCAATGTTCAGTTTTGTGACTGGATGAACTCAACGGGTGGTGTGCTTGATGCAAAAACCTAAACATTATTGTGTCAAGCCCTAGTCCTGTTGGGAAGATATGCTATAGGAAGGCGTTTCACAGTTTTTTTTGATGTTTTTCGTCAATGTCTGACCATGTGAGCTTCTCTCAGTGCACCACAGCATTCTGCCCGCCATTGACATGTCTTGTGAAGTCAAGCAACGGTCTCTGGGGACTCTCCTTGGCGTTAATCGTCCTGATTTTCTGGAGTTTTGCAAAATGCAGGTTGCAGAGAGAGCTCTTTTTCTGTGGAACAACGATTACATTGTGAGCTTGGTAGGTCAACATCGCAGTGTAATTCTGCCTCTCATCTTCAGTGCCCTGGAAAGAAATGCTCGCAGTCACTGGAACCAGGTGGGGCTCCATCTTTTGTCCAAAGTGTCATCTTGTGCAGTGTGATGTTAAGTAAAATGCATGCGTGTTGTCTGTTGCTGCTTTTTATTTCTACAGGTGTTACTTGTGCTGCTAATGGTCCAAATGTCATATTTAAAATGCATATACCACAGCTTACGGCTTACCTGTTTGTTTAGTTTCATCTGTAGGTCTGGATGCCTATTTGATGTCTATGTTCTGCAGCGCATAGATGCATGTATTTTCTGGATGAGCATTTTCGTTTGGTTTGATATCCAACTTCTTTGCGTGGAGGTTTTGGAGGGACACAAGTACATGATGTTGAAATGAGGGATGATGCGCATTTGCAGCTCGTGTGACTGTAAAGACGCTGGCTGTTGAAACCAAGGAAGAATTGGGTTGAAGTTTGACAATCAGGGAACAATTTGTTCATTTGGAGGATTACACCGTGAATCGCTATTAGCGTTATAAAATAATTAGGGTTAAAAAACAACAGGCGTCATTAATGCTAATTGGGAATTTGGGGATATTCCAAAATAGAATTAATAATTCTATTTGAGAATTTTGGTCAAAATTTGGGGGCGCCGAAATAGCGTTATGAACCCTGATAGCGATTCACGGTGTAGCTTCAGCACTTGATTTAATAGGCAACCTCTTTTGTCATGGAGATGATAGATGTCACGAGTACAAACTGATTGGTAACGTGCATTGCAGCACCTGTGACTGTAATGCCCTGGTTCAAACCCTGGAAGCCCTGAGAGCTTGTTTTCAAGAGATTCATGGAAACACAATTGCATGTATAGGGTCACTTCTTGTTTTTTCCTATTGATGTTTCTGGTGACTTTGAATATGACAGTCTGCTAGTTGATGCCTGAACAGAATCGAACATTGCAATGGGATTGAATGTATCCGAACCTCGGGTACGATTGTTGTGTTTGCTGACCTAAATTACATGGTGAATTGCTATCACCATTAATAATACTAATCCGGATCTGTTTTTTTTACTCTCTGACCACAAAACAGTGGTAGTAATGCCGATTGTCTTATTCCTAACGCTATTTCCTTTAGCGATTCAAAATCGCCCATGCTATTGGAACCACAAATATTATTATTTAGCACTAAAACAGTTCTAACAGTACTTGTACTAAAATGTCTCGTAACGCCTATTTCTTTACTCACAGTGTAATTTGACTTGGGTTATCCATGGCTCACCACCAGTCCTTATTCTAATTGTTTTGTTTTGCTTAATACATTTGTTTCTAAACACTGGCGTTGATTTACGGTGTACTTTTACGCAGGCTGTTCACGGGCTCACTATCAATGTTCGTAAGATGTTTCTGGAGATGGACCAGTCTTTATATGAGGATTGTCAGCGCCGGTTTTTAGACGACGAGGCGAAAGCAAAAGGAATCGAGGAGCATCGGGAAGCAACATGGAGGCGCCTCGAGGCTGCGGCTAATCATTCCTCTAGCTCAAACAATGTGGGGATCATAAACTAGTAGTCATATGCCTTAATGCTGGTGCTTTATCAGCGGTCAAAAGTTTTTAAAAAAGTCTTCTTATTCTTCTTCTTCTGCACAATGGCATATACTGCAAGAAGATTGCAGTTTTGTCCCTATGTCATGAACTGCGGGTGGGTCTGTGGCAGAAATTTGGACAATATCCTATGGAGCTGGTCGCATGACAAGTAATATTGACTTTATTATTTGTCAAAGGAGCTCCCAGAGACCAACAGAGACAGGTTATGTTACAAAAACTCCATTTAGGTTGTGATACCATTTCGGGCAGCTGCAGGAAAATAGCTGTTTAATATTGTGTAAAGAGCAGATTAATTACTGCCTTTGCTTGAGAGGACTCCGTGTTTTCGTTTTAGAAACGTGAAGTTGAAGTTGAAGGGAAGTTGACCATTTTGTGATCGATTCAGAGGAAAAGGAATACTCTAAGGATGGGACGCTAGAGTTGCTGCTCTGATAGTATGTATATGCACAGGTTTAAAAGCACTACTGCACATCTCTCAGCTTCTCAAATCTTAGGGTTCAAAATTTGTGTGCCTCTAGGCAAATGGTTTGCCTGCAGGTAATTATCCATCATGGCCAATGTTCTTTCCCATATGTTGTGTATTTCGGTTTTCGATTTCGTTTTCGATTTCATTTTCGATTTCGATTCTGTTTTCGATTCCAATCTCGCTGTCGATTTAGTTTTCGTTTTTTGTTTTTTGTTTTTTTTGCTCCGGAACGGTGGTGTGCACTGTGCACTTCACCATGCGATCATGGTTTGGCGCAACGAGCTTTGGAAAGGAAAGGAACATTTATGGTTTACGGGAAAGAAATGCTCACTTCTTTGACAAAAACATGGAAAGGTTTTTCGGGTTTTGCACTGGAAGGAGGGAGGCAACAAAGGGGACCTTTGGAGCAAAGTAGAAATTCTCTAGGAAGAAAAATGAACCTAACAACAATATCCATTGCTCATCAATAGATTGAGCCCTTTGTTCATACCTGGTGATTTGGCTTTTCTCAAGTTGTAAATTTCGTGTGCTCTTTTTCTTTGCTGGGAATTTGTGTGACTGGCCATTTTTGTAACATGTTTTATAGGAGTTAAAACTTAGAACTTGTCTTATACCTTTTATTATTTTATCTTGTATTTTTCTGGGTACGCATGATTTTACTGGTTCTCGGGGCTTTTGGTCTGCTGAATTGATTTTTTTGGGCATATAGTATTTTCACGAGATTGTTAGCCGATTCTCCGACATTCAAAATTTAAATCTGCACTCAACATTACTTTGTAGTTTATGTATGTTCAGCCCCTATGCCAGCAAGTAGAATCAGTGGTAATTCAAATGTGTGAAAACAACTGGAAATACTGGTGTAGCTTATCTCGTACTGTATGTGTGTGATGTGGTGTAATGAACGAATATAATAAGAACACGTAACAGTAACTCCAAACGTGATTTCGATGAATAAACATTGGTACTCCATTCTTTGTAACCATTTGTGCAGTAGTCGCATCCTGTCTTTTTTGGAGGAATATCAGTTTGTCATAGTTTTGAGTAATAGCAGTGCACAATTATCAGTTAGGTAGTTATTCACTGTTAGGTAATCCAGCTGGAGTTTGTTTGCTTGGCTCTGCAGGATTTTAGTGTTGCGTTTTTAACAGGTTTTGTCGATAATTGGTTTGTATTTTTCCGGAAAGTGATTAACATCAGGAGACGGTAGGTCCCTTGAACAAATGCTGTGAGTTTTCGAAGTCGGTATGATGATTTGATCAGCACCTGTGATTGTTATTTTCTTATTTTGTATTCTAGACTCTGTTCAATTCACGTGTCTGACCAATATCTTTTACGGGCTAATTTCTGTGCTCCACCGCGCATGGTTATGACAGTGATGGATTTACAAGTGTTGATGCAAAACTAGGGACGTGGCACTGTAGCCCACACCCTCAAACAGTGTTGTTAGCACTAATTTGTGATTTTTGGCCAAAAAATAGCGAGGACAGAAGTTTTAGTATCTCTAGTATTGGTGGGCAGTGTAGACTTGTGGGTCACATTAGCTCATCGATTCTTTAGCTACTGTTATCACAATATAGAAATAATTATACCTTTGACTTAATTTTTCGACAATTGATAGTTCCAACTACCGTTTGCTTGCACTAGTATGTCGACTCGAAAGCTACTTACAAAAGTTGAGTTGCTGGAATGGTGTATACCCACATTCAAGTCGATGAAGAAAATGTGACATCCAAACCTTGCACGTAACCACTCGTTGATAGTTCAATCCTTAGCTATGTCTGAATATTTCAGGCACGAGTGACTCCTTGTTTGACATGTTCTTAACTAGAGGCTCCTCTAAGCTCTACCAACAAACTACATGCAGTCCCCGTAGGATCCAATGTAGTCCCCGTAGGATCTACCGTTGAATCCGTGAAAATCCGTCCTACAGCAGCCTGATCTACAGTCCATATTACTACAGTGATATCCCTATTCTGACGTATAAACTTAAATCGTACAAGAAATCACAAATAGAATATCTGATGACGATGTTCCCAAGGTAGCCCCTTGTATTTACTGAGAAGGGCAGCCTTGGGAAGGTTGCCAGGTGTCCCGCTTCCCACCACTATGTGCCTCCCATCCCTAAAGGAGGCTCCTGTTCATCAAAATGACACTTGGAAGTTCCTGAAACACCATCTTTTAGACCTCTCGAGTGATCTAGGTGGTTAGCTCCCTTCCTGAGCCATATGGTAATTGGGCTTGACAGCCTCGGTAAAGAACTAAAACAAGTCCATAATGGTGTTCATGACATTTTCATACCATGTTCCATGAATTCGATCGTGATGTGCTGGTTTTTTTTTGGTCTCCTCGGCCGATTTACAAGCTTCAACAGCCACGCCTTTGAAATGTAGCTCTGACTCCATTTGGAAGGGACTGTGCACTACTTAACAATATAAGTTGACAATGGGATATGTAGATACAATGGGATATGTTGACACAACATGATCCTCTGATGAACAACAAATATATATAACACCATGCATTCTTAAAGTGGTTAGGAGTGACACTTTTAATTCATGTGGAAAACAAACAATCGCCTCGTCATGAAATAGGAACCATGCTGTCGTTGTCATGTGATTGGAGAGAGAGAGGATGAGGGAGAGGGAAAAGGAGAGAGACAAAGGTATCTTTCAACAACCACAGGTCATCATGAGCCAAACATTATTCATTTATATTACGTACTTGAAAATTCGAGACAAGACATGAGGCCCCATCATTCTATGCCGATATTATAGCCGCACCAATTGGGCAATTTGCACCGACAAAAGATTTCCATATGGTAAAAATTAGGTCACAACAAAATGGTCGAATATTCAAAATAGACTTCAACAGAAACCCTAGAAAGCTAATCTTCGGATGCAGATTTTGGAGAGCTGAACCCAGTATCTACCTCAATCGGAAAATTTATGCCTTGAGATCGCAGTAACTCCTCCAACTTCAACATCCGTTCTTTTAAAACATCCAATGAAATCTGCAATACTCAGAAACCCAAACAATAATCAAAACACAGGCAACTCGCTAGAATATACCAAAGTTCAAACGTGCAGAAACATTTGAAAACACTATATTTGGTAGAAAGGTCACCGTGTATCACTATTAGTGTTAATATTTTTTTCACCACTTAAAACATCTTTTATCCGTACACGCTTGTCCGAATTTCACATGGAGACTGCCAATGGGAAGGTGAGAATCTTGGCTTTCAATCACAACCGTCAGATACATAATCCGACAAGTGTGTACGGAAAAAATATGTTTTAAGAGGCAAAAAGGAACGTAACTAATAGCGATACACGGTGTACTTTACGTGTACTATATAACCTTTTCGGAAGTTATACGCGTATAGTATGGGAGAACCACATAGAGCATTTCCAATTGTTTTTGCACAATGGAATACGAGCTTAAGGACTATTGTAAGACGTACAATTCAAAAGCGAATCAATTGCTTTGTTTCACACAATCCTAGTTCTTTGTCACTTTATGTCGCTTAACGATACTTCCTGGTTCTTTGTCACTTAGAAATACTTCATGGTTCTTTGTCACTCAACAATACTTTATGGCTCTTTGTCGTTTAACAGTATGCAACACTTCTTCTCAATTTGAGGAGCTTGCCAAAAGACTCGATAACTTGGAAATGTCCAAAGAAAGGAAAAAGAGAAGGGGACGGAGGGGAGAGGAGGGAAAACTCACAACTAAGCATTCACCATTAGAACATTTGGGCAGTTTTTCAGGCCACTCGCAAACCATGGATGTCAGAGCTTCCGACCACTCATTTTTCTGCTCGTCCTCCTAAAAAAAAACATAAATATTCCCACAATTCTTAACTTTACACTCCCAAATTGCCCATTAAAGCTTCATCAATCGGCCATGACCATTCAGTTATAATGCCCACAACTATACCACCCCATCTTTGTTACAGTGGACCATTTTTCGGGCAGTCAAAGGTGTTTAACTCTGTGATCGACTGAAGAATTTTTGTTCTGAAGGAATCAATCTAAAGATTTTGGTCCTACTGTTCGATCGTGATGTCGCGACTGAAAATCGAAAAACTATGTGATGAGAAACATGTACTTTTGACTGCTCGGAAAATGTCAACTCGAATAACGATGTACAGTGCACTAGACCGTGAATCATTATCAGCGTTAATAACACTATATTGGTGCTGGTTCTTTTTGCCCTCTGACCACAAAATAGCGTTAGTAATATTAAAACGTTTTTTTCTTAAAGCTAAATTTTCGGTTAAAAAACGGCCACATCATTTGCAACTGCACTAGAGTTAATGAGACTAAAATTAAAACCACACCAATATTTTCTTTACTCTAACAACGATTCATGATGTGTTCATGTTACATTTACAGTGGGTTTGAAAAGAAAAAACCTATTATACACAAAAGGCACAATTCCGCAAGACTTGACTTTCAGGCTCGAGATACTTTAAATGGTTGCGTGAGTAATTTACAGTAATACATGAGTGTATATTGTACAAACCTTCGAAATTGAAGTGATATCATTAACAGCCGCATCAACTTCTCCTTCCAAAAGATGCAACTTTTTTCCCAATGCCACAAAACCCACGGCAATGTGTTATTCTTGTTAGTAATAAGAGCTTACCTAACTGCATTTTTTTTTTTTGAAAGAACACAAAAACAATAAAGAAGTGAAAATGATCATGCTTCAACAAGACGGATCATATCGCAGAAATTGTATATAATACACTCGTCACTTTTCACAAGACATCATAACATTAAACAACTGCCCTTGAGAATACCTTTGCTGAAGAGACTGCAGAGACTATAGTTGAAGGATACCCTTGCTGAGAACGCCATCCAGCCTGAAGAAGACCAGTTTTACTCCTTCCTGAATTTTTCCACCACCCTCACGATGATATATTTAAAAACTAGAAGCTCTTAACTTCCCCTCATTGCAGAGTTGTGGCCCAAGGTATGAAAAACCAATACAGTATGGCTCTAAAAAAAGGAACAGGATGGTAAGCCCCTCTCCCTCTCTCTCCTCCTCTCTCCCTCTCCGTACCTAATGATGCTGCTGCTTCCAATAACTTGTCGTGAATCTCAGAAGAAATTGTCACATTATTGACTCCAAACTCTTTTCCGATTCGAATAAATCGCCTAGCATCTCCATTTTTCTCACAAGCCCTTAACAACAAATTTAACAACATTAGAATTAAAATAGACATTAATTTCAATTGGCACGCTCGCATTTGTCAGAAAAATTCAACTGCTCTACACACACTTAAGTGTTTCTAACTCCCATACATAGCTCTGAGAACAATTTGCTAAACCCAATAAGGAAGCCAAAAGTTGCATTGAGGAGACTTATAAATGCTTGAGCAGAAAGAAAACAAAACAAGGGCAATAACAGATACCATCGATCTTGACTAACATGAGGCACCTTATATCATAGTTCTTAAAAAGTTCTTTGCCCATGTGCTAATTCAACCTTGATGCTCTTTTTGTGAAACCTTGTTAACCACCAATTCACATTAAGATAAGCATGTTCTTGAGAGCATAATAAGGTACTCTTACTATAAGTTGTAAGAAGACTAGAATAACAACTATGAAAACCAATGTGAATGATCACACAGAAACAATGTGATAACTTCTGATAGAACCAAAAAATTACTCCAAATTCATAATTTTATCCCCAAAAGTGTCTACTATGTTACTGGCCCTTGCCGTCTCTCACCTTAAAACAGTTTCCGCCATACGAGTTGACGGCTTAAGTCCACTATCAATAGCAGATCTAAATGCAATCATAACCAGATTTAGATCTCCCGTCTCTAAACCGTATTCCTGCTTGGAGATACAGTAACAGCCACCCATATGAAATTTAAATAAATAAGGAGTAGTCTAGCTGAAATTCTTTTACACTCATGTGACAAAAGTTCAAAACTTTGAAAAATACAAGTCAATTTAACATATGACGACAATATGCTCTCCACCAATAGAAAGCTTCGGACCTGTACTGTTTTGTAAACAATATTTATACAAACTCCAAATCTCTTAAAAACTAGTCGCTAAAAGTTCAACAATGAGAACACAAAATAATAAATATAGTTGAAGAGGGTGGCTGTTACGGTAGTCCAAACAAATGGCAACAGCACGTTACATAAGAACCACAAATTCTCAAAGATGATCCAATAATGAAAAAGAAAGAGGGTAAAGAGGGTGACAACTAGTCATGAGGCTATTCGGTCAAAGCCACACTCATCAACTAAAAGTTAAAGAACCACCGTCAACTATGTTTGGCAAAACCTTTCATGTATATAAGGAACAGACAGAGAAGCTACACCACCTATCGCTATTAGTGGTAGTGAATTATTAGCATTAACACTTTATTTAAATTAAAAAATTATGTTTTGCCATGCCGCTCATTTTTAGCCACCTAAAAGTAGTGTGATTAACACTAACTCATTGATTAACTCTAACAGCGATGGGCAGTGTAACTTACCAAGATTGAATTCGCTGTAGCAAGACTGGGAGAGAGGCCATATGAATTTGTCCTTTGTAAAGCCTTCACAGCTGTTCCAATACTCACTCACCAGTCAATCACCAGTAATAGCACATATACAAACATAGATATATATAACTTATAGTGTTGTGCATTGGTGGTCTTACCGAGTTAATATGTCCAATAATCAATAAGGATTACCGACCATGAGGTTAAAGAAAGATGTTAGTGAAGCAAGAAGTCCACATTTTCATATGTCTTGCTGATAAGCATGTGATCAGTGCTTGAAAAAAAATCGGCATCCATTGCCAAAATCACAAACCACATCAACATCTTCGCAATTTCACCAATAACCTTTACAGTTATCGGTTATGCAAATGTTATCACAATCTATGGCAAACGTGTCTGGAAACAACGTCTTGTACTCAGTTATCAGCGAATCCAAAAAGATAATCATCGGTTGTAGAAAAAAGGCTGTCAACATACAACACTAATGGCCACACTTAACTGCTTTTAATACCTGTTATTTGCAACTCCGGAGAAAATTGGAAAAGGATCTCATGCTTTTTCTCTAGAACTATTAATATCCACTAAACATGCCCACCAAGGCAGCTGGAAGAAAGAACTAGATGGCCATACCTTTGGCACCCTCACCAGCACGGATACATGCACGCACTAAATCAAGTGCCACCTCATTACTGTAATTTGCAAATAGTTTTCGCCGCACTGCATTCTGCAAAAAAAACCATAAAGTCCCTGCTTACCTCAGTCCATTCATGCCTAGATCACAATTCAAATATGCCAAGATGGTGGCCCAGTACTCGACGCATATTGTACAGTCTTCTTGTATATAATATGTGCATAGTATGGGGTTATCACATATAGTATTGCCAATAGTTTTCGCACATATGAACTAAGGTCTAGATGCAAGGACATTCCCCAGCCTATGTCCCATCCAATGCATACCATACTCGCGTAAGGATGAGTATGCTATCATATGAGCACGCGGTACATCGCGTACAATTTCAGAACCAAAAAAAGCATCAGGGTCCACCTCATTTTGCTACGATATACGGTATGGCATATCAGTGTACCGTGTCACGATATTTAAATAGAAAAAGAGCAGTGTCTGGTGCATAATATAGTACACATTATTTTTCCGTTGACACCGGGTAATGACTACATGATACAAAGTTTGTTTCTAAGACCGCGTTAAAAGTCATGGTATGGTGCTTTCACAAAAATTTTGTACCCTCAACTTGATTCGATTGACAAAACGTTTTTTTTTCCTGCCTGTATCTGGATAAACATCGGACGGCAAATAATGCTACATCGCAAAAGCATTGCAGCATCACAATGCGATACAATTTCTGTAAAGGATCACAGGGACATACTGCTGCCCATATCAAATATCACGAAGAGGCCCACAGCTCACATCAGTACTCTAAAGGGTATCTAAGATGCTCATTGAAACAGTTGTAATCAAGAAACATTTATGAAGAATAGCACATGCCAAGTACAAAACTTTGAAACAGTGCTCAAAAAAGAATAACAAGAGGCACACTCGCAATTTTTCAGTTTTACAAATCTCTAAAAGTCATGTTGATGTACTTTTTGTTGAAGGAACAGATAGGATGAAGTAGGACTACTAGACGGGAGGGAACACAGTCATACCTCTGTTCGTAGGTCAGAAAGGGCTTTGAAGGCCAAATCTACATGCGCTGGTGTATAGGATTTTTGTAGCAGCTGGGATAAAAGGCCACGCTCAGGAGCGATTCCAAGATCCAAGGAATCCCTCAATTTTTTCTGAGTGATTGTCAAAGAACCATCTCCCTCACCCCCGAGTTCTGCATTCCCTTACCATGCGGCTTCCATAAGAAGCAGCTCCACAACACACAAAAGCTGACTCACTTACTTGTTGATACCTTCAAATTTGTTTCCTATTAGTGACATTACGACTATTGAAAATCGCAGTCGTGATTATCAGCAGTTCAGGACCTAGTTAATAAGACCATAGGAATTGAAAAGAGTGGGCTTACAATCTGCCCATCGTATAAATGAGATTCTTGACCACGTTTTGTCCGGAAAGGGTGTGGTTTCAACCAGGGCAGAGAGTGTTTCCAACCAGTTACTTGTGGCTGACAAGATTGCTCTTTGCATAATCAATCACAGATTAAGAATGATTTCAGACCTGCCCTTGGCAAGGTTATACATAATGCTCTCCCAAGACTGATAGGGTTATTAAAGTTTGATCTTCAAGTTGAAGGTAATGCGTGTATACACACAATTCGTACATTTGTTTGAGTAGTCATACGTACAGGTACAATTACTCACAAAACCAGGGTAAATTTCAGTTAGTGTAGTTACCTTGAGAATGGTGATGTCAACAAAAAACATCATGGCACTCATCAACAACTCATAGTGGCACACCAGACGCCCATCATAAACAAAGGTCTAACAACGAAAATCTACAAAATCCTTTTGAAAAACAAAGCTAGGAAATGGATCTGATCATAGTGACTTGAAAGAAAGGCATACGTGATCAGCACAACAAACCAACTTTTTTTAATTTGGAAAGCATGTTCAGACAAGAATCTATTTGCATCAGTTAGTTAATAAACACTATAGGTACACAGAACCTAATTAGAGGATGTAAATAAAGTAAAAGTAAACTTACAATAATAGCTAAAAATCAAACTTGTTGGCTACAAATTATAATCAATAAAACCAACTTGAAGTTTGATGATATGGCGTAATGTTCTGCACTTCTCTAAATTAGTATTATAACAAAAATTTGTTCTTTGGTGTCAAAAAAATGCACAATTGAATAGTGGCATTTAATCCTAACGTCAACGAACAGTGTCTTAATGCTTATCAATGCATTCAAACGGTCCACATCCTAGCTAGACTCAATTGCTGATGGAGTCAAATTGAAGCATATGATCAGTACATTTATTTCATAATCAATTTACAACCATTGCATTTCGGTTTGACTATGAACTTGAAGCACTAAAAATCAAAAGTAAAATCCCTTGTCGACGTCCGCTTCTTGTAAAAGTTTGGATGCTGATCCTTTTTTATTATTGAATCGTTTCAAAGTCAGGTGAGAACACAAACCCAACTACGTCTCCAAACCTAAATTAGTAAAGGTTCACATTATAAAATTCTTCACATATATGTATAAGATGATCTTGTCATCAACCATTCTTTGAAAGGAAAATCATAATTAGTAATTCTTGCTACCTTCACTAGATTTACATTCCCAAACAAACCCATAATTTGAAAACAAGACACTTTAAACGGGGAGTTTACAACCCTGTAACTGGAGTCAATCATAGCAATTGTACAGAAACTGTACGATTTTGTAAAAAAGTACACTTTCTGTACAATTCCTGTGATAACCAACCAGTATCGCCAGCAATCACGTACGTATAGCTACCCTATAAGATGTCGTTAAGAAGAGCTCGGAAATTACCTTCCTGAACAGAATGGGCAGCAGTTGAATAGGTCAAATGTGATGTCGACGACAGCAACCAGCTGCACCCTGCCAGCAACTATTGTCAGTAAATCAAATGAAAAAATGATTTGAATTCAGTAAAATTTGATTTTATTTCAGTAACGGCAGTAAACTTCAAAACAGAAGCTTCACGTACATGCATGTTCAAAGAAATTTTAGGAAAATAAAAAACAAAGAACAAGAACACAAACACAGATGATGTCAATTTAAAACATACACATATTAGGACTGCACAAGTCAAAAGCAATATAGCGGAACAATTTTTTTATTCTGAGAGGGTGAGATAAATTGGATTTTGAAGGTGCCAAATTCACAGAGGAAACCCGTTGAGAAGCAGTCAAAAATGGTATGTCATAAACAGAATTGGATGTTAAAGCAGGTTTAGTATATGATGCAGCAACTCGGGTAAAACAATCACCACTGCTAGGAGAATGGCGTATGGACGAAGACAATATCTGATAGATGCTCGGCTGTAAGCGAGAAGAGCATCTAGCAGCCATGACTGCCCCGTCCCCTTCCTGACACAGCAGCAATCACAGCATCTTAGGGTAAAGGGGCTAGAGGGTCAGGCTGTTTGACAATTTTGAAGTTTGAATTACAGTACAGTACACTGCCCATTGCCTTTAGCGTTAGGGATTTAGTACAGTACAATACAGTACAATAACGTACATTAAAGTACAGTATAGTACAGTACTGTACTGTGGTGTTTATGCGATTTAGAATATATAGTACTAATTTCAGTGTAAGGAGACGCGGCAAATTCTAGTCCACTTCCTGAAAAGCTGCTCCTAACACTATTCTATGATTTTCGGCCAAAAACGTATGAGACTGAATTAATGCTATCAACTATAATAACAGTAGACAATGTATTTTGAATTTTTGATACTACAGTACTATTTTCAAGTTTGAAGTTTGAACCTGACAGAATCCAAGTAAATTTTACCGGGGGCGTGAAACGGCAAGCGTCCAAAGAAGTCTTGCTGCCTTGAACACTTCCTGCTAGCAACCACCATAGTACAGTACAAAAGTATTTTTTGTACTGTACTGCAAAAGTAATTATCGCTCCCGAAAATAAAATGTTAAAGTACCAGTTCTAATTTATGATCAGAGGGCCAAAAAAACCGGGACCTTATATCGTATTTAGCGTTTCACGATTCGCGGTGTCCTTTTCTGTACTTTCTGACTTACGAATAACCGAGTCGATGGTGTACTGTAGCCACACTGTGTATCGCGCTGTTCGTGCGAATATTTTCTTTCGCCCTTTTAAAACATATTTTCTCACTGAAATGTCCAACTTTCGGTTGGAGGCCGTCAATCGGAAGTTCCAGTAAGGCAGTAACAGTTTTGCCTTTTCAATCGCAACCTTGGGATTTGATAATCGTACAGATGTGCACGGAGAAAATATGTTTTGCCTTTTCAATCGCAACCTTGGGATTTGACAATCGTACAGGTGTGCACGGAGAAAAAAAGTTGTAAGTGATGAAACACTTCAGCACTAATAGCGATAGACGGTGTACTCTACGTCTTTACGGTAGCAGAGAAGCAACTGCAGTTACCTGTCTCCCGCCAAAAACGTTGCCGCTGAATTTGACTGAGGCCGGGTTACCTGAAGAAGACTGTGTTCTACGTTACCGTTAGAATACTGTAGCTTCTCTCAGCCATGCTCTCGTCTCTATGGTGCGACTTCGTGAATCCTCTGCTAGAGGAGTCCACCGGTCACGTCCCCGCTTCAAGCTTCTTGGAGCTTCCTTCCTTCTCTGTTCAGTTTTCGGCCTGCTACTGCTTCTCTGCACGGCTTTCTTACTTGCTGGAAGTCAGCATGGCGTCTTTGTTATGGATGTGAGGATAAGAATGGCACTATGTGTGATTAGCAATGCAGTTTTTTAAGTTTCTTCACTGCTTGATAGTAATTTGAACACTCTGTATGTATTTATACGCATGAAACATTTCTCGGTGCGAGTGTTTTTATTTCTTTTTGCTTTATCACATCCCTAATGGCTGAGTTTTTAGCTTTTTGGATATCCAAATTTAGAAATTTGAGGAAGAGAAATGTATCCTCGTCTTGGCAGTGGATCATACAGCTTTATGAGAATGGGACGTACTATCACTCAAAAAACTGAACGAGTTGTATGATTTGGCCTCCAAACGAGGACAAAATTTCGATAGTGTATTAACTGCATCGACCCGGTCAGTGGCCATTGACGGGAGAAAAGTGTCTATTTTCTGACAGGGCCGGTCAACTTTTGCAACTACTTCAAAGGAAGGATTCACCATCAGTAACAGAAAGTTTGGCTGGGGGTTCCAAGGAGAGGTAAAAGCCAAACTTTTTTTTTTTTTGTTTTTCTCATTTATTTTTATATATATAATATATAAAATTTTATTTATGCACTCATTGGATTTCCTACACTCAATTTTTTTGCAATTGAAGGAAATTGCGCTGTTGGTATTAAGCGCTACTGTTGTTTATTATCAGCATTTTATTAAACTGTTGCGATTTTGTTTTATCTATTCAATATTCTTGCGCACTCAAAATTTCTGCAATGGAAGTAAATTGCTGTGGATATAGTACTGTTGCAAGTTTATTTGCGAGTTTTTTTATTATTAGATAATCTTGTGCAGGTATCCTCAATTTTTGAGCAACTCCTGCATAGGAAAACCTTACCGGAAACTCTTGGATACTCAAAGGAGATGCTAAATCCGTGGTCTCTTGCAAGACAACTGAGTGATCAGATTGCGTTGCTGAGAGCTTACATTGTTATTGCGAAAGAGGGAGAGAATTTTTCCCTTGCCTCTGAAATGGAGTCTACTATCTGGACAACGCAATTACTGCTTTCAAAGACTGCGGCTCGGTGATTCTCGCTTCCTGTTAACCTTTTGCTTATTCCCACCTTCTTTTTTTAAATTTTGTTTTCCCCGCTTGCTATCTTAAACTTTTGCTTATTCCCCCTCTTTTTTTTTAATTTTTTGTTTATTCCCGTGTTCTATCTTAATCTTTTGTTTCCTCACGCCACATTGGCCTTTCTTCTATGGCCTTTTTTTTTTCTTTTTTTTTTTGCACAAAGTTTTAACTGTATTGCAAGATCTATTTGGTTGCTTAAAGACTTTGAAAACCTGCCAGGAAGGATAGTTTCCATGTGAGTTCGTTTCTCACACACGCATCTGGTTTTAAGAATTAATTGCATGGAATCTGATTGGCGTGATCTCATTGGATGGTTTAGGGGAGTCACAGTGACCAAGAGTCAGGCAGAAGGAGCAATCAGAAAAATGTCTCTGCTCATCTATAAAGCTGTGGAACTTCGTTATGACAGGTAACAAAAAAAATAATACTAATTATAATGATAATAAGAATAATAAATTAACAATAATAATGATAATAATAATAATAATAATAATACGGAATATGGAATCCATTTTCTGACTACCTCTTTTTTTGTCTGGCAATTGTGTCGTCATTTGGTTTGGCTCATATTTGGTACTCAATAGTTTTGTGAGAGCTTTGATAATTAAGTGATTCCCGAAGTTATACACAGCTTCAGAGGTCTGGTTCTTAAACTACACCCACAAATTTTTATTGTGGGTTATGTTAGTGTTTTTTTTTCCAATTCAGTTTGAAATTGCATGGCTAGTTTTGAACCGTGTAAAGAGTTAGCGTTGAGGAAAAAACAAGTAATGCTATTAACTCTATTTTGTGGTCAGAGGGCAAAAAAACTTGGCACCCAGTTAGTGTTATTAACGCTAATAGCTGTTGACAGTGTACTGGTTCAATTTGATTCGCTCATCAAGTCGGTTGGATCTTAGCCGTTTGACTATGTTTTTTCTTTGGATGGTCTTTTGGACATTTTCAGAAAGGATATCCACTACACTTGACACGAATTATCTCTATGATGTTTAGTTGAGGGGTAAAGCACATTGAATGTGTTTCATGGTCGGTCTTTAACAAGTTTACTTTTAAATATGCCACATAGACTGGAAATGTGATGGGAATAGAAGTAGTAGCTTAATTTGCTCAGCAAAGGTCTCTGGACACCTATGATTAATTCAATAAGCACTTTTTATTAAGTCTAAATCTGAAACGTTATACTCCTCTTTTTCATGTCTTCATGGTAAGATAGCTGTCTACACCAGGTTCGCATCTTCATGTGTATCAAAATCTTTGACACACTTTTTACACTAACATTCTTAAGTCATGACAAGCAGTGCTGTGCAGTTAGTCAAATTAAGAGGCATGGTGACCCAACAAGAGGAAATAGCCCAGGCTGCAACGTTGAAGGCTGGATTTTTCAGTCAAATGGCAGCTGAAGGTATCTCCAAAGGCTTACATTGCCTCGAGATGACTTTAACTGCCCAATGGAATGCCAGAGTGAACACCGACACTCAGTCATTTCAGTCCGGCCAGGTGTGTATCCAGGTCCTTGAGTGTGTATTAAAGGTGTCCGATTGTGAATGACATTGGGGAAATTGTTCAACGTACTTAGAGTCTTGTCAATAGTAATAGAGGAGGATCGACATTGTTATGTTTGTTCCTGAAAAAACTTGGGCACTCAAAGGAATATGTGACTTATTCAAATCTGTTTGCATGATTTTTTATTTTTTTTCTAGGAGAACTTGTGGATTATCGGTAATTTCCGTTTGGATTTTTATTCTTCAACAATACTAGAAGTAAACTGTTTATAATGCTGAACTTCCAAGTGGGTGTGGTTATTTATGTTTGTCTCTGTTTGTTTTTCTTTAACCGTTTAAATGTTATTCTTCATGTCACTTTTCATTCGTCATGTCTTTTAATTCCACTAATGATCAATTTGGCAGCCGAGGTGGATTTGACTATGTTTATTCAAGGAATAAGTCAAAGAACACCCTTTTGTCCTTGTCGTGAAACTGACCTGTGGAGTATGGGTTCAAAATAACAGGATCAAGCGTTTAAAGATCCTTCTATGCATCACTTTTCCGTTATTTCGGACAATGTCTTGGCTGTGGGAGCAGTGGTGAATTCTACAGTAATGAATTCATTACGCCCAGAGTTGATTGTGTTTCATATTACAACAGCTTCCGCGACGGTTTTGGCTATGCAGGTGAGTGTGTCTTTTTGATATGCAATCAAAGAGAAATTCTGGGTCCTGTTTGGAAATCTGATCATACCCAGATCTCCAAGCTGGTAAGCTGATTTTATCAAACAGTTTGGTTCAGCTGATCGCAACATACCCACATCCCCAAGTTGGAAAGATCTACTTATCTCTTACTTATAGATCTCTAGGTAAGTAGATTACACTCTTCATTCATCAAACAGGTCAATTTCACTAATGATTGGTGAGATAGGGCTGCAGATGTGGTTTGCACTGCACCCTCCTGGAAAGGCTCATATAGAGATCCAGGATATTGGGTCCCTGACTTGGTTAAACTCTTCCTACTCTCCTGTGCTTCGCCAAATGGAAAATTCCTCGGTGCAGGAATATTACTTTAGAGCTCCCCTTGAGGTGAGGGATATGACTTGAACTGGATCAAGTGTTTAGAAGTCTCTTTGTTGTTGGTTGAGTCATTGTCCACAGCATAGTTCAAATGTGGGAGAACAATCGGAAACCTTTTTTTAATGCGACCCCTGTACTATACGTGTATTTTTTTTTTCGATTATAAACATGTGGTATGGGGAAACTACATTTAGCGTTTCCAATTTTTTCTGCACATTTGAAGGAAGATCCACAGTTCCCTTAATTGCCAGTATTGAGGTGTGGCTGGAATTTTGAAGACTCTCTCGTGGCAAACAAAATCTTCCATGGACTATTTGCAGGAACCCAGACACCAACTTAAGTTTCGAAATCCCAAGTATCTTTCAATGATGAACCATCTTCGGTTTTATCTACCAGAAATGTATCCTGAGCTGGACCGAATCATATTCTTGGATGACGACGTAATTGTTCGCAAAGACCTTTCCAGCCTATTCTCCCTGGACCTGCGTGGGTGAGGAAGTTTACTTTTTAAACAAAATATCACGCCTCAGTTTTCGCAGTTGCTGCACATTTCTCATAGCTTTTGTGTGACACAAAATCGACTACAGAGGCAGTCAAATCAGTGATGTCAAGTCATTCACTTTCTCTCTCTCTCTCTCTCTCTCTCTCTCTCTCTCTCTCCCTCTCCCCCCCCCCCCTCCCTCTCCTCTCCTCTCCTCTCTCTTTCTCGCTCAGCTTGGTCCATTGACTGATATATATTCATAAATATTCATAAACATTCGGAAATATTGTATCCATTTGTAAATATTCGCAAATATTCATAAATTCTCATCATTACTGAGGGGTGGGACAGGAATGTCCATGGAGCAGTGGAGACATGCCTGGAGACATTTCACAGATTTTACGCGTATCTCAATTTTTCAAACCCACTCATCAGAGACTCTTTTGATCCTTACGGCTGTTCATGGGCCTATGGAATGAATGTTTTCGATTTGCGTTCTTGGAGGCACCACAATTTGACACAAACATACCATTTTTGGCAAGAACATGTACGGCCCTTTTTTCAACTTTTGGTACAGTAGCACATGCAAAATTTTGGGTTTTTATGGTGTCCAATTCTCATGAGTTTCATTTGTAAGAATGTTACTTCTGGTTTTTGTTAATTTTGGTTTTTGTTTCTTTTGGTTTCTGTTAATTTTGGTATTGGTAGTTAACCAGTGATTTTATTTGAGTTTTATATTCTATTTGTTGTGTGTCTGTTTTCAATTGTTGGATGTAATTGTGGGGTTTTACGTTAATTGTGCTTGTACTCTATTTTTGGGAAATTATTTACCTTTTTCTTATCCTTTATGTGCAACCCTTTACATTTAGATTGGGAAATTATTTACCGTTTTGTAATCCTTTTTTCTCCAACTCTTAACATTTTCTTGGGGAACTTATTTGCGTTTTGTTGATTATTTTATGTGCAACGCTTAAAATGTTTTCATCGGGAAAACATTTGCCATTTTGTTGTCCGTTAGTGTCCAATCCTTATCAGTTACTTATTTAGGGAAATTATTTACCACTTTGTAGTCCATTTGTTGTCCATTTGTGTCCAATCCTTATCAGTTTCTTATTTAGGGAAATTATTCACCACTTTTGTCGTCCATTTGTTGTCCATTTGTGTCCAATCCTTAGCAGTTCTTTTTTTTTTTGGTTTTTTTTCTGACGCAGAACCTCGACCACAGCCTTTGGAATTTGGGGACTTTGCCTCCGGGACTCCTTACCTTTTATGGCCTCACTCTTCCTCTTGAGAGGTCCTGGCATGTCCTCGGCTTAGGATTCAACGACAAATTGGACGAGGATGTGATAAATGGGGCGGCAGTATTGCATTGGAATGGCAATATGAAGCCGTGGTTAAAGCTCGCTATTAGAAGATACAAGCACTTGTGGGACTTGTATGTCGATTTTTCGGACCTTAACTTACAAAGATGTAATGTTCATTGAGGAGACCGTGGGTGATTATATCGAGGACAGGGTCTTTCAGTAGACATTGTTTTTGTTTTTTTGTTTTTATTTTTTTTTCGGTTAATGTTTTAGTTTTTTTATAGGAGGCATTTCTTAATTTGTGTGTAGTATCGGCATTATTGTACTATTGCCACAGATTATGTCTCCGAGTACATTCTTTCATTATTTAGTACGGTCACTTCAGCATTGTTTTTAGAGTTTAGTTTCATTATTGTAAAAGACATACGATATTTGAAAAAGCCTTGCAAAAAAGATATTACCTATTCTTACATTCAAGCTAATGATTGATGTTTTTCTTTTCTTTTTCCCTTGACTGCGGCTGTTTCACTGGTTGATGGTATGAGTGTCTTTCCACTTCATCTTATTCCCTAAGAATTTGGAACTTTCACATTTTTGGATTCGATGGAAACAGTCATTGAATAATTGCTTTGTTTCTTTGCATGAAACATATAAAGATGGAATATAAAATTTTCTGTTGAGCCTTTTCTATTCTTCCTTTTTTAGTTGTTCTCTCGTTTTCTTTTTCATTTCTCCCTTTTTGGAGGAGTAGCATTTTAGAAAGAGTAATTTGTTCCCTTTGGGTTAACTAGAATGTAGTGTAGTTAACATCTTTTATTAGTACAGTTGTGTCTACTCTCAGAAACGCAGATGCTTCAAATGTTTCGTATGATTACAAAAACAGAAATATGATTTTTATATAATCCATATAAAACCATATTAGCATTTTCGTTCAGAGTAAATTACAGAATCATTATACATGTTACAAGTTCTCAATATTGTGACAATAATTAATAAATAAACCAATAAAATTAGCGTCCATGCATCCTATTATGATAAAATTGAAACAGAACAGCTAGCGAGCATTGTGTAGTGTTTGTAGAAGTTGTGTAATTCGTCAGCATAGTTCCTTTAAGGAGTTGATCTAAACCAGCCATATACATGTCTAGTAATTTAGTCTGTGTAAGAAATGTTTTGTTCTACAAATGTAACCGAACTGGTCGCTTTAGGTTTTTCCGTATTAATTTTACACAAATTTTCATGATGGGTACAAGTACATTAGTTGTTTTGTCTTTCATAGTGAAGTGGGGTATAAAGCTGTTTTACAGATATTAATATTATCTTAAAAATCTACAACACAGGAAGTACAGTAAGTAAAAGAAAATGAAATAGAAAGTAACAAAATACAAGATTTAACACAATCACAATAATCGATTGACAAAAATATTAAAATAATTCAACAGAACTAAGTGATTAGGAACATGATTCACTTAGTTCTAACAACTACTTTAATTGGTCACCTAAGAGGATCGATATTAGCATAACAAATATATGACAATTACTTCTTTTAAACAATCAGATGTTGGCACTGAAATTTACACGTCATCGATAGGTATTCCCTCTGAACAAAAAAGGTTGTCGATATTAAAAGATAAAGCTGATTTAAAATGTGAATCAACAAGAGATGACCGATCGATCAATTTGTTTTTACCTATAATTCCAATATGATCCATGCTAAGGTTTTCAAATTGGGTGGACGTGTACGACCTTGGGTGTACCACGTGTACCTCTTGTGTATATTTTCCTTTGCTTGAAAATAAATTTCCACTTTTAACAATGGCTTTAATAAAACATTAAGATTTTGCGAGCTTTGAGTGATTACTATTTGAGGAGTCAAAGATACATTAGTTCATACTTTTAATACTACCTTTTTTGTCGCATGTACCTTCACCTAAAGAATGAATACTGTAATCCACATTACGAACCGGTATGCGCTTATCATTTTTGAAATAAAGTTACCTTTTTTTTTTCTTATATTATCCATTACGATTTGCACGCGATTTAGTACTTTTGCTACACGGTGGATAGTACAGTTTGTTAACCGTATACGGTCTTACCTGTACAATGTGGTACAAAACCGTACGAGTGCGGTATTACGGTACGAGGAGCGCTCACTCCAAAAAAACTTGCTTAAACCCTTAACTGCCAGGAAGACAAAATGACGAAAAATAGGGTACAACAATAGTCCAGTTGGGGCGTCTCAAAAAGGATGTCCACATTTTCCCGTCAATTTGTCGGATTGGTCCAACGACCGGTAAGTCAGTAACACACCTCTCCCGTCAGTACAGTACAGTACTGTACTGCTTTGCAGTAACAGTTCCTGTACAGTAATTTCGTTTGGTTTCGTATGCGTGGCAGTTTTGGGTGTGCACGAGAAAGCAGCCTTTCTTCAATTCGACACATTGCCAATTTCTGTACGTCTCACCTACATGGCCTTGCAATGCTCAACATTAGTAATGGTCTGCTCTTTGCATTGCAAACAACAGGGAGGAACCGTCCAGTCGTAACCCAGTTGAGAGACGGTCCATGTCCAAATTCCTTACCGTTGACCAGCCAGCAGTCAAACTTACAGCTCTGACCAATAGCCATCGTCTGCAATCATTGCTCATTGGAAGCTATGGCTTGTAGTATCCCTGGTTGTCCATGGCTGTTGACTTTTGTCACATCCTGTCTTCTTTCATGAGCATTGTAGTCTTAGGTGTCTGACCTAATTCCTATTTCGGGTGCTGGTTAAGAATATCTGGCCGTTATCTTGTGAAGTTATAATGCAATGAGTAAAGGAACAAGACATCACACTGGAAAAGCTAAACCTTAAAGGATAAGCTCTACATTGTGTTCTACATTATTTGTAACCTGCATGATTCATGGGCAAATGTGGCTTAGAGTAGGGAGTGAAGCACATCCCGTCGCTCTTTGCACGTTTTTGCTTTGCCATTTTTGACAAAGCTTTCACCTAGCCTGGATTCTTTTTCGCGCTACGGGTGTTTTAGCAATTATTTTACATTAAAACGGGTTCAAAGTGGTGTAAAGCATTTAGTATTCAATGCTCTATAGAATTTAATACGGTTTCAGGTCATATTATTTACGAAAGAAAACGACAAAGAAATTTTGGTTTTGCCAGCTTTCATTTTATTGATAAAGACGCTTCCTTGGTAGCCATGCAGCCATGAAGCAGTGGCGAAAGCTCACTGGAGGAGTACAAAAGGGCAAAGCACAGGGAGCACCTTTGTCCTTTTCTGCCCCTCAGCAAAATGCGGCTCCCTTTGCCCCATTGGCCACTCCATCTTCTACGGAAGAAGTCCCGGAGGTTCTGGCTGGAGAAGATTCCATTGAAGATGAGTTTAGGCGTGGAATGCAGGTAAGTTTCTCTCTCTCTCTCTCTCTCCCCCCCCCCCCCCCCCCTCTCTCTCTCTCCCTCTCTCTCTCTGTCTCTGTTCCTGTCTCTCTCTTTGTCTCACTTTCCTCTCTCCCTCCCTCCCTCTCTCCCCCCCCCCCTCGCCCCTCCCCATGTCAACATCCCTTAAGCGGCCGTATTTTTTATTACTGTTAGAATGATCTGGTTTGTTGTTGTTTGGCAAATTCCTTTATATTCTCGTCAAAATCAGCATTGGCACTACACTTTTTCTGACAGGCTTATTCAGGAGGAGGTTTGCATAGTTGCTGCGAGGATTTTTATAATGTGATTGTATGACCTACCGCAGGCCATTTGCTAAAGGATGGCCATTGAAACTAATGCTTACTCTGGCTTGCTGTGCCAAATCATCCATTAGAAATTTTTGCATGTTCACATTACATGCAGATAATGATGGTGTTTCTTATTGTTAGTGAATCCAAATCCTGCAGGAAGTTCAAATAATGAGGACTAAATATGCTGGTCTTCTCAAAGTGGCAGCCAAAATGCATCAGTGTGCAAACAGTAAGGAGTATTCCAACTGAAGTGTGATATTGTTCTCTTTCTCTCTCGCCCGCCCCTCTCTCTCTCTCTAAAAAGCACTACTGAATTGTTCTAAATGTGTTAGGACCAAGACAAACATGTCTAGTTTTGTCTGGGCATTTGTTTGTCTAGACTCGAATTTTTCTCGTTTACTTCTAATCATCAGCTTGTCAATTTGCTGTAAAGGTCTATGCCTCAACATTTTTTAGCAGAGGATCCTTAGTTGAGATCAGTGGTTGCAGTTGCTTACGTCTATGTTGTTGGTACAATTTTGGTCATAATTGGCTATGCGTGATAGGAATCTGATATGGCATTCGTCTACCTTGTAAGATGTAAGAACGTGTCGATGATCAACTTTCATTACCTTGTATTTCTTTTGCTTGTGCATTGGAGCTGCTGATGGATCACTAGTATGATGCTCTTTTGCAATTTTGCTTTGTCGTTTTCGGCAGGCTTCTCGGAGGCTTCTGAAGAGTTAGCCTCTTATTTGGCGGATAACTTTGGCACCATGCAAGAAGGCGATATTGGGGATGTATTCCTGAGTGCTGCTCGTGTCGAAGAGGAGGTTGCACAACTCTTGCAAAAATATGTGCGATTTCAAGGCCTGTATGCAAAATAACGCATTTCATGAGTAATTAAAGGGAACACAAAATCGTAGTAACACAAAAGGTTTACCATTGATGGACATACTCAATAGTCATAGCAGATTTTGCGTCCTCATGGATAAATGAAAAGAAAAAAATGGGAAAGGTACTAGTAAATGAAAACCAGTAAAAGAGGCTCCACACACTGAAAACACGGTTGCGGTGAATGCAGTGCCTGAGACATGTTCTTGGAAAATGCAGGCTGCGCATGTAAAGCAGACCATATTTACTCCAACAGAGAACCTCCTCAAGGATCTGGAGCAAGTCGAGGTGTGTTGTTATTGCTACTTTATCTTTTGAAATGTAGGCACTGGTTGTGTTGATAATCCCTGTTTGTTAGGGGTAAAACAGGCAGTTCCTTGGAATTTATGCTAATGCGTATCAGTGTTTTTCTTGAGAGCTAAGAGGGGAAAGCCTCGAAGGCGTGGTATCTCACACGATTTGTTTTCTCATGTCTTTGTACTGTTCTCGCAGGAAACAAAAAAAGAATACGAGGAAAAGAGGTGAGTGCAAAGTTAACTTCGATGGATTGGAACCTGAGCATGTATTGGCGGCTTGGTCTGATGTTTTATTGAGATCTTGATCAAACAAAAAGGCATTGTGCTCAATTAAAACTTAATGGGGTAAAGCGCTTCACGCAGTAATCTTGTTGTTGTTTTTTGCATATTGAGGAACACATTCCTTGTGAGTAAAATGGTTACGACTGTTTATCTAATCTTATTATTGAATAGTTAAAGAACAATTATCCAGGAAAGGTTCGGTGACACGTTCGAAATAAGTTTTCTTATGGAAGAAGTTGATGAAGTGGTTCAAATTTTCTTAAATGGCGTTTGCACTCTTTAATTCTAAATTCCTACAATGAGAACATGGAGCAGCACAAGTAATTAGTGCTAGTTCCCAAAAGGGAATACACAATGTGCTGTTGCACACTTCAGTTATGGAAAAATTAAGACCACAACATTTAGTTATGCCAGGATCAACATCACCTACTGCACAGACCTTGTTTGCTAGAATGCTTCCAGCCTGTAAGATAAGGAGATTAAACTGTTAATGCTTATACCACTACGTGTCAGTGGAAGCCCCATCTGTAACTCAGCATACTGAATCCTGTTGGCTGTATCATGACAGTCAAGGCTCTACAAAATAGCCTTGTATTTTGGAGAGACATTTACTGCTTAACCACGTACCAAAACTGATACAGCAATATTCCCAAAACAGCTTAATTTTGGTCAGAAATCATTTTGCTCGGAAGAACGCTGAAATGCAGCATATTGCAATGCACCTGTAGCCATTATGTTGGATATTCGGAGGCATTTTCGTCGTTTGTGGTCGTCATAGATTTGGCTTGTCCATATCGGGACAGTAAAGTTGGCATTCGCAGTGCGGATCCACGAACGACAGGATCTAACGTATTGTTGTAGAGAAACATTGAGCTGTTTTCGATTTATTATTAGGATAGGGATCAGTTGTAGAGCCAAATTGGCTTGCAGGAGGGCTGGATGAGGTCTAGAGGTCACATTAAGGCGCTTTGTTGCAATAAACTTCTTCTAGCAATTAGTGGTTCGACCCTCGAGATTATTTTTGTTGAAATGTATTGTCGGCAACAATGCTAATACTTAACAAGACAGGACAAATCCGCTGTTGTTAGTCGATAGTCAGCTATTATTTAACTATGACGTAGAATATAAATTTTGTTTCCCATAAACGGTTGACATTATAGAGGTTGTAACGCACAGAAGAATGAAGTCTGTTTCCGAAGGTTTATTCTGTCTTGAGGTTCAGGTTTTCACTTTGATTCAGAAAGGTTTGAGCAGTAAAGAAGTTACAAGCTCGTCGCTCTGCCTCTTCCTTTTAAGGACACCTGCTGCAGTAGTTTCAGGTTCTTGTGTATCATTTGTGCAGCCCTTTTAGTTTCCCTTAGAGAAGCATGTGGGTTTTGTATCCATGGTGTGTTTCTAACAATTTTTTTTGGTTCTGTTTGAGTTTCTTCGTATGATAAGTTGATGCCTGGTATGCACGACTCTGTGTTCAACACGACCTGGACTATGTTTGTGTACTCCTACTGTGTTTCATTGCAGCTCATCATAGGAAGATTCACAAGGTGGATGTTTATCACATTGCTATCACTAATGTGATTATTTTGTGGATTGTAAGCACCTTGCATTTATTCAAGTTACTCATAGTAACATGTGCAAATGTTTTTTGCATGAGCTCTCTATCATCACCGTTTGCACGCATCATTCTTTCACAATCTGCTCTTTGAACATGTTATTCCCGGCCTGGATTTTCAGGCAAGCCTATGAGCAAAAGCTTATTGCAGCTAAGAGCTGGCCGAAGAATGGAAGACCAGATACTGATGTACCAGGCAAAGAAGAATTTGATGAGATTGCCATGACGCTTGGTTGCCGGCTTCTGTCGTTGGATCAACGCCGTCCACGAAATCTTCTCACCCAGCTTGTTCGGCATCATACTGCTCAAGTCAGTATACCTTAGTAGACTCAGACATCTTCTGTTGCTTTTTCTCCTCTTTTCCTCCGTTCTTCCATAACATTTTGTGAAGCTTATATGCGGTACACATGGACTGCAATTGTAGCAGACTTATAAGCATATTCGGTACGTGTCTTTCTTCTTTGGTCTTGACGCAGATAGCGTCGGTTTAATAGAATTTTAGATGTCAGCCCTTTCTAAATTGTGCCAAAACAAATCTCTGCACTTAAAGAATTCATGTTGGTTTTTTTTTTTTTTTTCCCCATTTCCATTTACAATGATATCTGATTTTTGGGCCCCTTTGTTGACTGGGCTTCTCTCCTCCTTGTTGGGCAGATGCTCCTTTTCAAGCGTGGGTTTGCCAGACTGCAAGCCATGGAAGCAACAATTCAGCGTGTAGTCCGTGAGAAGAACATCTCCAGGAAACTCATGTCATCCGAAGTAGACGACGATGAAGGTGATGATGAGGGGGAAGACATGGATGATGAGGATGACGAAGAGGATAGGTCGAGTAGCACTACTAGCGAAGGTCTGTCAAGCCAGGTACGTGGAATTCTTGCAGAGTTCTCAAGGTGAGGTAGTAAGAAATTCATTGTCATGGCCCGGCCGCATCATATTACTGGAAGGACACTCTTCATATCCCTTCTTGGATTCGTTTTAGGAATTGTTGAAGGATCTGTTTTGCATTTCTCAAATTTTCTTGCAAAAACCACATCTCATGTCTTTTCAGAATTCTCGCATTTGTTTACCACTGCGTATCCCTAAAGTCTTTGTGGAAACAGTCATCACTGAGGCTATCCGGCAGGGCAGGGACTCAAAAAATTCAGTTGTTCTAACCTGTTCGGTTCATTCCGAGGATATGTTCCCATGTAGACGGTTGTGGTCCACATGGTAGGCATAGGGTCTGATATGAGAAACACATTTGGAACCAGACACATTTAAACCAGAAAACAATTAAATAAGATTTGGAGGATGTTTGACAGGGTCAAGTGGGTTCCCGGGCTGAGAGCGGGGAGTTGTCAAATGATCCTGGAGGCACTCCAATGTTGGGAGAGGTAACACCCATTTCGGCCCTTGTCACACCCAGTTATCTGGTCATCAATGTTGGATAAATGTGTTTGAAGTCATATTTCACTCCAGTTTTCAAACACCAGTTGGTATATTTTTTATGAGTCTCTAGTGATGTCACATTCACCTTACTTACAAGCTCTGTTCAAATGAGGAGGCGAACATTAAGATCTTTAACGCTGCATATGACAAATGGGTCGGCCATATAACAAGTTTTCAGTTGAAAGTGGAATACTTGGGAGTTTGTTTTCCAATATTTGAACATTTGGGGTCCAACAAGTTAAAATTAATATTCCAACATTAGAACCTTCGTGATCATTCGGAGTTTATAGTTCATTCGCCTATAACCTGACGAATGCTGTGAGCCTATCATGTTGCTGGTGGTAAATTGCAGCTGAAGGAATTACCCAAGGAGTTGCCAGTAGAATGGAGCTCGTTATTGTCCAGCCTGGATCAGACCCTCAAAGGAATTGGTGCCGAAACGATGGATGTTGGAGATGCTGTTTTTGCTATGAATGCCGTTCTTTCCGCAGCTGCGCATTCTGGGAAGGATGCAAATGTTTTGCGGAAATTTCGAGGTCTTCATGGAAGTTATTCTGCTCCATTGTCCGCTGATGGAATTGCATTAAGCAGACATAAAAGTGGTAAAATAGGAGACAATGTTTTTCAACCAAGTACAGCTGATTTAGCTCGTCGACTCCCTCCAGGATATGGGGCCGATCCTATTGGTACTGCAGCTTACCATGTCACTCTCCCGCCTTCCACTCCACCACGAAGTGCCACGTTACCTCCTGGCTCGAGCTCTCAACCGCCTTCTAGTCAGAATGTAGGTTTACGTCCATTCAACGTTTGGCCTACCCCAGTGAGTCTGTCTGGACCATTACCCCAACCAAGATCGCTGGATTCCTTTGCACAAACACCTGCGCGACCACCCACATCCACTCCAAACCTCCAGGGGGCTCCTGTTCCCTCTGTTCCTAGGGCTTATGTGAGCAGATCGGGACCTATACTTAATTCTGTAGCCAAACAACCTCGTGTTAGTCCCATCCATATTCCTCCATTTGCCATGCATATGTCAGGACCCCTACCTAGTCCTTCTGCAGTTGAAAAAGCTGCAGCAAATCAGCCTAGAAGTTTTGCTTTTGGACAATCTCAGTCCATGCACATACATCACAGCAGTCCACAATGGCCCACCAATATCAACGCTGGGGAAAGTAGTGAAAACCAGAAGAGGTCTCGCCCTCGTTATTACAGCGGACCGATTGATGCATCGAATTTTGGTCGATCACTGTCTTCTAATCCCAATAATGCACGCCGTGCAGAATCGCTTTACAAGTCAGGTCCTATTGGGAGGTCTCCCTTAAGTGGTCTCCTTTCCCCATCTTCTTCTCCTCCCCATATTGCAGAACTCTACAGGCTACCACCACCACCTTTAAATTCCTCACCTCCTGTAGCTTCCATTTCCTCTCCTTCCACTGTGTCTCACGCTCCAAATGTCGCCCCACTGAAGAGTTCTTCTCCTATGGCTTCACCTCTTCCACTTCCAATTCCCAGTGAGACAAGGAGTTCTTCTTCCTCCTCCGCAGCTCCTTTGGTGAGCAAGTCTGTCGGTCGCTCATTTGGAGCATCTAAAAAACCGTCTGTCCCAACCATTCTTTCAGAAGGCAGCGAAGAAGGGGAGTCGCCGGGGAAAAGCAGCTCACCGGTGAGTGTCTCCTCTACTCTCTCATACACAGGAACCACCTGTTGATCCTTTGTTCATTTTTTTCTTGGTTTATACGTTTTTATAGCGAATGTCTTTTACCCTTTGCTTCAATTTCATTGTTCACCAGTAATTCACTGTTCCAACTCAAGAGCTAGATTGGCAGTGTTTATCGACATTTGTTTAGCAATTGTTGAAGCGATGTGACTTGGTTCAGTGAAGAAACTTCTCAGTCTGTCGGAATGGATGGCGATCATCGATTTTTGCATGCACTATTTCTGTCGTTGTTTAACATAATGCAATCAGTCGTTGACCTTTCAATCTTGAGCAAATGTCAGGATAGCACTGTGATCGAGAGCTGAGTCGCTTGACCAATCTTGAACTAACGTTAATGTCGTCACAGAACTTTTTTGCTGCCTTGTAGAATTATCATATATGGGTTGCTAAACACCCTCAAGCATGAATGTATCTTTTATTTGGATTGTTGGGCTAATGCAGAGCTCTGATGATATTGTCGTAAGCCAGGTGCCTTCAATGCACTGTTCACCACTATAAAGAGCCCATGTTATTTGTGAGCAAATCTTTCAATGTTTTTTAAGCTTAATTAGCGGAATCTGTTTGAGAATAGATGTGAGTCAGTGTGATGTGCACCATATATTGGAAAATTGTGCCGGCATCAGTGTGGATCACTACTTTTTAATCCAACCCCCACTGTTAGGGGCGAATGAGGTAGCTTACTAGCTCATTCATTGATTTCTTGTTCATCGATTTGTGTTTATTCCTTTTGCAGCGCCTCTATCGAAGCCTGTCCTTATCTTCCACAGAGAGTGGGGCATCAACAATAGCTCCTTTGCGAAGTGAAGAGTTTTCCTCCTACGCCCGTGCTTTAGACAGACAAGGCTTAGCAAGCTCACGGTCGACAACAGGTCGTTCAATTAGCTTTTCTGCACCAGTTCCACCGCTTGTCGGGGATGAGAAAAGCACTTTACAAGGTGAGTTGTCTTCTCTTTGAAAGGTGCTGCATCGTTTAAGATTCATCTCTTTTGTAACCTGTCTCCTACTTTCTTTCAAGAGTAAAGAGTAATCTTTTTCTGAACGCTGTCTCCTTTCATTTCCTCTCTTCAGCTGTCCCCTTCCCCTTTTTTAGCAGAAGGCACCAGCGATATTGTTGATGTGAAGCTAGCCAGAAAGTTGTGATGTCCCAACTAAAATTTTTCTTGTTAGGAAAACTTCGTTGTCAGGAATATTTTATTGGTGTGTGTAGGGTGTTTATATTCTACGATAAGGAGAAAAGGTCATCGCGGCTTAGGTATTTGTGTTGAGCTACACACTTTTTCATGTCCACTTTTAATAGGATAGGATTTTAACCTCAATAAGGTTCCTTGCATTTTCTGTTCATTCAATTTCCGCCCGGAACCCTTGTAAGCATGCCCCATGTCCATGGAAGCCGAATTGTAACAGCTGTAAAGGCAATAATTTTTATTTCTAACTTCTTTTATGTTGAAGACTGTTATGGCCCGTGCAAAAACAAATATAATGATACAGTCCACTGAGCTATTCTCTAAGATTGACAAGCTTTTTGCTTTCTTACTTTCAAGTTAAAGACTGTTACAGACTGTGCAAAATAAATGCAACAATACGGTTCACTGAACTGTTTAAAGGATGGGGTTTTGGGTTTTGGGTTATCAGCTCTGGGTAGCAAAGAGCGAGAACAATTGCTCGCTCAAGTGAGTCGTGACGATTTTCAATGGCGATGTTTAGAGGACGACAGACCAAACAGTGTCCCGACGGTCCCTTTGTGGCGAGGAATTCCTCCTCCAGCAAAAGAAGCCTTTCTTAAAGCTCTTGCTTCGGCTGTACTCACGAGGCGATCATCCGATGGACAGACACCATTAACTACTACTACTACTCACGAGGTTGTCACGAAATCGAGCGGCAATTAAGGGCAATTAATGTTAACTGACTGGTTCGTTTTTAGTTGTTAGGTTGATATGATGAGGCTGGTTTTTCTTTATCTTTTTTTTTTCCCCTGCGGATTGCAACGGGTATATTGTATGGAATAATGAGGGTGCTGGCCCGGTGGATGACGATGAGGATTTGAACATCACGTGGAGAAGCCCTCTGACCGAGCGAATGGGAGAGAAGGTATAGTCCAATAATAGACTGATTTTTAAAATATCCTCGTACTTGTAAGCATGGGACATACTCAGGGAAAAGTGATATAAGTAGTATGCTACTAGTTGCCTGGAGCACCTGCACCCTTTTTTTTTTTGCTTAGAAAGGCAAGTGGGAAGTATGTGTTGTAGGTCGTGAGTCGAGGGAAAGTGTAAAAGGCACCAAGGGCTTAAACTGATACGACTACCAGTGGTCTAAAAAAGTGGTATAGAGCTGGTGTACAAAGAAACAGAGTTTTGTTCTCGATGTGCCTTCCTTTCGGTCGTTCTATCGTTGTGTCGATGATTATGGCCAAGTAAATTTTTCCGAGTCGTGATTTTTCTTAGTGTAAACAATTTGGCTCGATTGTAAAGGAAGGGACCACGTGTTGGTTCGTCTTGTTCGTCTGTTATGGGTTTATGTTTGTTCGTCTTTTTCTTTGGTGTCGGCCCTAGTTTCTATGGATGTATTGGCGATGATATCACCATCTTTGTGAGGGTAATAGTTTTAATGACTAATGATTGGTGGTCACAAGGGTGAAATTCTCACTTGTCTGTCTTTGTCGATGTTGTTGTTCAGTCGAAGTTTGTGACCGAAGCATGAGTTGGGTTCTCCTCTAGTGTTCACAGACTGGCCAATGATAATTGTAGGTGATTAACTTTTTGGCTCAGTTGTTTGGTCATTTTTTGTATGTGTTTGTGTTTTTTTTTTTCTGTTGGCCTTGCAAAAGCATTGTTATCCGGCCAATAAGAGTAGTTATGTTTGAGGTAACCTCATAAACGACAAGGTAAAAACACTTGGAGACACTGTGAACACGTGTGCTTGACCTCAGCTGCTAGTAGTCGGTGTTGTATACTTGTGATTATGACATGAAATTGTCTATGCACAGCAAAGTTACGGCAAACAAGTGGTAGCCGAAAAAGTAGTGCTGAACTGATTAATGTTCTTAGTCGACAACAGTTCAAAAAGATGGAACTGTTCAATTGCTGGATGACTTCCAGGTGCTTCAATAAAGAAAGGAAACACCCAAGCCATTTGTAGAAATATGTACTGTTATATAGCCGTGCATGGAAAATACATGTTTGTTGACCCCACTTCTAATGTCCTTGCATGTTTGCCGCTCAAAAGTTACTTAAAAAGCGAAATGATAATTAGTTGACCGGCAAATGTCATTTCATATTGCTGCATTCACACCGGAAATGGATGATGAATGAGATGAGGAAACGAATGTCCTTTTGTTTTGTTTGGACGTGAAACGCCCTTGACGTCATCTCACGTCAACTAAAACGTCGCGATGTGAATCATGATGCCGTACGATTAAGTGCCTAATGATTCAAATCCCTCCGTACCAAACCATCGTACATCGTAAAATTTCGTAACAGTACGGATTCAATCATTCGGGATGCGAATTCATGTTTTTTCAAAGTCGGATTTCTGAATTCCGAAAAGGGTCTCCGAAAAAAAGGATGACTTACCACAGTTGTCAAGTTTTGACGCAATTGACCATATGTTTTGTCCGTCGCTACGCTCCAAATCGTATATTTTGTCTGTCGTTACGCTCCAAAAAGGTTGACAGCGAAGCAGTCAGTCAGTTTGGCGCCTCTGTTTTTGTTTTTTTGAGAAATGAATGATACAGGATCATTCATTTTATCATCTCATTCATCATCCATTTCCAGTGTGAATGCAACAATTATCATCGCAACACACTTCTACTCATCTTCACACTTGTAATGGAATCAAATCGCGATCTGATTATAACCGAAATAACACCCTATCGACGAATAGAAAGCAAAGATTGTACTCGTGAAACGTCTTCGAAATTTTTTGAACGAAGGTGAGTACTCGGTATTTTTTTCCATGCTCGTCACGCGTATGTACGTACAAAAATGACAAGCATGTACGGAAAAAAATTCATTGGGGTCTCGGATCTCCACTTTCATCCATGGGTTCTTTTCAAAAATTTACAACGGCCTCGTATCTCCCCATATTTTCCATTCCAAAGCTCCTCTTTCTCTCATCTCTAGATGAAATGCATCAATAATAGCATCAAATGAAAGATATATTTTTTTCCTTTTTTTTTAATATTTTTGGTCTCATTTTGATGGCATATAGAATGATAAATGGTAAGAAGATGAAATCAGGAAGCCATGACCGAAAGTTTACGTGTTGATGACGTCATAAGGTAGCATGACTTCGCAAGGCAGCATGACTTTGCAATGTCACAAAACCTTAAACATCTATAATGTCACAAAAACCTCGATATCTACAACCGTTGCCGGTTTTGTAAACGTCACTAATTTTAGGAAGTTTCCTAGTCTTCTACATTTCGTTTCGTACTATCGGAGGCTGTCGCACATTTTGTAGACGTCTACAACTGTCACATATTTGAAGAAATGAAGGCGCAAGTAATGATTGACATAGGAACACTTTGAAAAAACACTGTAAAACCTGCGCTAAAATCCAAATTAACGTTTCAAAGTTTCGGTTACATGGGAACACGCCCTAACGGCATCTCAAGTGGTCATTCGAAGGCCTTTTTCAATGATTGAGCAGTTTATGGTCATAGAATCTGAACATATTTTGATCAGAACGGTCATAGTTTGTCAAATTATTGAAAACGGTGTTTAAACGACTCCTCATGGCCCCTTGATGGACGAGCGGGTGAAAAGACGTACGTTTTGCAAGGCTATGATCCGCAAAAATAGAGATGCAAAAGACCAAAATCTCAATTATTGGGATTGCCACACGCGGACCTGAATTGTTTGGCGTGTTAGCTTAAATACTTTACCAAAAACCAACTAACAGTAAGGATGCACACCCATGCAACCGTGAATAATTTAACAAAAACCAAAGAACAGTAAGGATACACACCCATGCAACTGTTGAAAAAGGGTATTTTATAGTCTATCTCCTTAGTCAGTCCATGGTTATATTATAGTTCTCATACTTGTCGTAGTCACTGAGAACTTGCAGGCAGCCATGGCTGCCTCAGGCAAATGAGAAGACAGCAAAGATAGAGCTTGTGCAAAAGATATTTCTACGAAGAACAAGAATTGATCATGTGACCTCCGGAAACAGACGTACGAAACATTGGTACGAATATCCGATACGTCTTGAGGAATCGATGCAATTGCTTTGTTTCATACGTATTTAACAGATGACGCAGCGAAATAAATCATTTAACGGCTAACGAAACCAAACCAACATAGGAAGGACAGTATAGTACGAAGTACCTATACCGCACGAAATAAATGAAACGACATTTAATTTCATATGACGAAATTAAATACCATCCGTGATTGACGACTCGCAAAAGAGCTAGGATTTTCAACAGTCAACATGGGTCGAGACCCTTGAAATTCAAACGGTCAACACGTTAAAGAATTTCAATGGTTGACATTTTTCGGCGCGCCGTCAGCATAGGACGGCCGATATTTATTACCGAATAACAAATGGACGGCACGCGTAAGTGCTAGAATGCTGGAGAGAATATTTGACCGTACTTCTTTAATAAAGAGGAAAATAACACGTGGCATCGTCCTATAGGATGCCGATAAAGAAAAAGACAGAATGACGTTGACTTGTATGCCACGTGGTAGACCGAGAGTGGTGCCGAATATTTCCGTTCATAAAGTACAGCGGCTACCGTACTTTGTATGTACATAAGCGTATGATGTTTTGATTGGTCTAGAGTAGTTAAGAGTAGATTCTTAGTACTTAGACAATTTTTTTGAAAGTCCTCACTCTCAGAGGCAATCTGTATAAATATGCTGTCTTTAAACAACCATAACTTAATGCTCAGGTGAGCAAATACAGTGATTCTTTTTGCTGCCGGGTCAAGGGAGTCAAGGCTACACAAAAAGTGTAGTCCACTAGAGTTTTTGCGTGAAAGGGTGGCACTTATTCTTTGCCAAAGTCAAAAGTGCAAATATTATCGTAGAGGCTTCATATAAGCTGGACATTCTGTGTACCAATGGAGGTCACAAAATAACAGGTTACGGGCCCACCCTTTAGGGTGCCCATTTTCAATGGAACAGGGTTCATTTATTGGGAAACCATGATGAGGGGTGCAATGTTTGAAAACGGCTATAGGCATTGTGAGTGGTCGTGTGCGTCGGCCATCCGCAAAATTGGGAGTTCCACCAAGGTTGGAGTATCTCGATTCAGGGGAGGATCTGCGAGAGCAGAGATAGTAGAGGATGTCGGAGAAAGCATCGTGTCGAACACAGGGAAGGAGAAGGGGAAGGAGAAACTCACACCGATGGCTAATAGATTTGTTTTGGAAGTAGACGTTCAAAAAACAGAGGCAAATGACAGTGAAATATGGGATTTCAACAATACCATGGCGACTCATTTTATTCTCGGGCGTCTTACTCAAGCAGCGGCTACACCTCATCTTCATGTGTATAGGGCGGACGAGTTGTGGGAGGCTCTTGTCAACATTTACAAGAGCGGTACGATTCAGCAGCAGAAGTTAGCAGATCAAAAGGTACAGGAATATGTGTACAAAAGGGGAAAGATGTTAGACTTTTGCAATGACTTGGTCGGGTTATTTATGGAGTTGGAGAGTGCAGGAAAAGGGGAGACAGAGAAAGAGAAGGTGAATACTTTGTTAATTAAACTCCCATATGATTATGAAAACATTGTCAATAGGGTTCAGGATTTGCCAGATCATTGATGGATTTGGAACTCCGTTGTAGGGATGATTTTGGTTCGGGAAAGCACAATGGAAATACGTAGAGGAGGAAAGAGTGTTAAGGCTTCGGCTACTGGAACTAATTGGGGGGAAAAGGAATCCAAGAAACCTTATAAAAACTTTGGTGGAGGAGGAAGAGGAAACCATGACGGATGTGGATCAAGGCCTCTGAAGGGGCTTTGTCACTTTTGTAAGAAGCCAAAGCACTACATGGCAGAGTGTACTATACTGACACAGTTGAGATTGAAGGAGGAACAGATCAGAAAACCAACCGCAAGGAAAAAGAATACATTTGTGGCAACACAAGTCATGGGAGAGGATTCCAATGAGGACGATGAAGAACTTTTCCTCAAAGTGGAGTTGGAGGTGAAAGGTGAGCAGGAGATTTCAAGGAGGCAAAATTGTGCTTTCGGTGGAGTAAAAGAAGCCCCTGAAGAAGGATGGATTATAGATTCAGGAGCCACTATGCACATGTGTAGAGAAAAACCATTGTTTACCAAAATGAGAAAGATCCCCACTATAGAGATACTGTATGGGGATGGGAGAATAGTGACAACTAATTCAGTGGGATCAATGGATCTGAGAGTCTTAGTTGATGGTAAGACATCTATAGTCACTTTCTCTGATGTTCTTTTTATTCCGGAGTAGAACAAGAATCTTATCTGTACGTCGATCTTAGATGATAAAGGTTTTGAGACTACTACTAAGAAAGGAGTCTTTGTTGCTATTTATGAGAATGAAATGCACTTCACAGCCGAAAAGGGTAGCTAGGGAATGTTTAGGCTGAATTTGAGTAATGCAAAGACGGGAGTTTACTATGTTGGTGTAAGTGATTTGACGATGAGGCATAAAAGATTGGGACATGTAGGTTTAGATAGATTGGAGGAAATGAAGAAAATGGGTGTAGTTGAGAGAATACATTTTGGAGATAATGAGACTTTGGATGATTGCAATGGATGTGCTCAAAGAAAGGCCCACATATTGCCTTTTCCAAAAACCGCAACATATAAGGGTGAAAAGGTCTTAGATCTAGTTCATACTGATATATGGGGACAAGCCAAAGTGCCATCAGTTAGAGGGAAAAGATTTATGCTTGCTATCACTGATGATTGGTCTAGATACTCTAGAGTATACTTCTTGAAAAACAAATCTAAGGCTTCGGCTTGTTTTAAGGAGTATAAAGCATGGAGTGAAAAGCTTCATGAGACACCTATAAAGAGAGTGAGGAGTAATAATGGGGGGGAATACACTTCTAATGAGTTTGAGGATTATTTGAAAGAGGAAGGGGTTGAACACCAAAAGACTGTCCCAAAGAACCCATAACAAAACGATGTAGCTGAGGGACTAAATCAGACATTAAGTGATAGTGCCCGTAGTATGTTGACAGATAAACAGATAAGAAAAAGTTTTTGGGCAGAAGCTATGAACTGTGTTAACTATCTCAAAAAAAGAGTCCTTACCTCAGGGGTAAAAGGACAAACACCTTATGAAAGATGGACTAGGAGAAAACCCAATTTTCACACTTAAAGGTGTTCGGAAGTCAAGTGTTTAGTCTAAACACAGAAAAATCTGATTGGTAGTTAGATGCAAAGGGAAAGCCGGGATATTTACTTGGGTATGATGAAATATAAAAGGATATAGAGTTTATGATCTCAGAAGAGAAGACATAATTCTAGTAAAACACTTAGTAGTTATTAATGAAGGAAGGTCCATATATCCCTTTAAGTACACTAAACCGGTTAGAGTTAGAATTGGATCAGAAAATAAGTTAGATTCGTATTCTTCTAGCCAAACTCAGGTTCAGCCTGACCTTACAGAGGAAGAAAAAAACTGATTGAGAGTGACCCACTCTTGGAGTCAAAGCTTTCGTTTCAAATCGAGGAAGAAAACGAGGAAAGATCAAAAATAGAAGATGAATGTCCAGAAATGGACTCCACAGATAGGTGAGAGGTTGAAGTTTTTCGGAGATATCTAAGATTACCCTCCATTCCAGCGTCAATGTTTAAAGGAGGAAAGAGAAGTAGCAAGAGACTTCAAGAGACACAAGTAAACAAAAAGGTAACCAAGCAGTCACATTTGAGCGAACCCCCGACTTACTCGGAAGCAATTAATAGTATGGAACGTTGTGGATGAATGACAGCTACTAATGATGAGATGACTTCGATTATGGAAGCAAACACATGGGAGTTGGAAGATTGTCCTCCGGACAAAAAGCTGATAGGATGTAAGTGAGTATTTAAGTTGAAACTCAATCCGGATAACACTATCGAGCGATACAAGGCCAGATTAGTGGCAAAGGGGTTCACGCAGAAGGGGGGAATTGATTATGAGGAGACCTTTGCTCCAGTTGTTAAATTTCCCTCTGTCCGAATCCTACTTAGTCTAGCGGCAGCCGAAGACATGGATGTGCACCAGATTGACATTAAAACCGTTTTCTTACACAGAGAATTAGAAGAAGAAATCTTCATACGACATCCGGAAGGATTTGTGGAAAAAGGAAAAGAAAAAAAGGTGTGCAGGTTGATAAAGTCTCTATATGGACTAAAGCGGGCTCCACGCCAATGGAACAAGAAGCTAGACGAGCTTTTGACGAGTTGGGATATATCCGAAGTAGTTCGGATCATTCCATCTATCTATTTGAGTGTGAGGAAGGTATAATTTTCATTGCCATCTATGTTGACGATTTGCTTCTATTGAGTAAATCAATAGAGAAAATTAATAGATTGAAAAATGATCTAAAGAGTAGATTTGAAACGAAAGACTTAAGGGAGGCAAAGTATATTTTGGGAATTCAGATGGAGAGGGCTACAGAGAAGAAAACGATAAGACTAACTCAAAAGGAAACAATAAGGAATATGCTTGAAAAATTTCAAATGGATAAAGCAAATAGTTGTACGACTCCTATAGAGTTAAAGAAAGGATATGAGGGGAGCTCGGAAGAGGGAGTCTTGATCTTCGATAATGAATTAGGACCTGAGGAAAGCAAATTTATGAAATCTATTCCGTACAGACATGTTGTCGGTAACTTGATCTATTTTATGAATTGCACTCGTCTTGATATAGCAGCAGCTGTGGGAGTATTAAGTAGGAGTCTGAATGATCCTAGGAAGAAAGATTGGGAAGCGGCCAAAATGGTCATGCGGTATTTGGTAGGAACAAGAGATTTGTGGTTGCATCTGGGTGGGGATAACACTGACATCACTACTTGGAGTGATGCCAGTTATAGGGATGCTCCGATGAGGAGGTGTACTTCTGGATATGTGTTGTATGTTGGGAATGGGGCTTGTTGTTGGAGCAGTAAACAACAAAAGGTGATTGCTCAGTCCACCGTGGAGGCTGAGTAAATGGCCTCTTGTTCTGCTGTGAAAGAATTAATATGGGTGAAATCTTTGCTTCAAGAATTGGGATGTATGAAAAGCGGAGTGCAAAAAGTATTTTGTGACAATCAAGCTGCGATTGCAATTGCAGCAAACCCTAAGCATCACTTTAAAGCAAAGCATATGGATATTCGTTTGAGCTTTGTTAGAGAGAAGGTTGAGAATAAAATAATTAGTTTGGAATATAAACCGGATGGAGAGATGGTAGCAGATATGATGACTAAACCGGTCCCTTCTCCTAAATTGATATTATGTAGGGAGAAGTGTGGACTGAAGCAAAAGATAGACTAGAAAATAAGGGGAGTGTTGAAAAAGGAGGTATTTTGCAGTCTTTCTTATGGACTTACTGCAACCCTCATACTTGTCGTAGTCACTGAGGACCTGTATAAAGCCATGGCTGCCTGCTGCATCTAAAGGAGACAGGTAGATCATTCAGGGCAGTTTTTTCTTTGCAAAATATATTACTGCACCTTGTGAGAATTGACCCAGTGACCTCTGGATGATCACCGTACGGACCAGCCGTACGCCTTATCCAGTAAGTCTTGAAGATTCGATACATGTATATGGCGCGATAATGATTTAAAACAATACGGCGCCGGACATTTCATTTAACAAATTACGGAATGATTTATGCATGGAAACATACCGCGTCGCACGAAATCGGGACCGCACGAAAATTGCGAATTAACATTTAATTTCGAGTAACGAAATTAAAATGTCTAGATCTGATCGAACGACTCACAGTGGGGCCGAAATACAGGAATAGACATTTGGCGGTTTGCGGAGCAGATGTCGGCGGATGACACGTGGCAACATATGGTTGGACAGCGGACATTACGGGAGGAGCAACTACGGGTCCGAAACTGACACGCGTCAGCGGACCGGCCATGCCGTACTATGGCCGTACAAGAAGTACAACGGTACCTGTACCTTCTTGTACTCTACAGTCATATGATTGGTCTAGTACCTTAGAGACAGGTTTAGAGAGGTAGCTTAGGACTTATAATATTTTCGGTTTTTTCGGCCTCTCTCCCAGAGAACACCTGTATTTATGGACCAACTTTGGTCAGCCATAACTTAATGCTCAGGTGAGCAAATTCAGTGATTCTTTCTGCAGCGGACTCAGGGGAGTCCACACTACACAGGGGTGTATTCGATCAGATTTTTTGCGTCCCAGGGTGGGACTTATTCACTGTCAAAGTTAAAAGTGCATATACTATCCTAGAGGCTTCACATAATCTGGACATTCTGTGTACCAATGGAGGTCACTGAATTACAGGTTATGGGCCCACCCTCTAGGTTGCCCATTTTCAATGGAACATGGTTCATTTATTGGGATACTATGATGAAGGGTGCATTGTTTGGAAAAAGGCTTTGGGGCATTGTGAGTGGTCGTGTGCGTCGGCCATCCGCAAAATTGGGAGTTCCACCAGGGTTTGGAGGATCTCGGTTCACAGGAGGATCTGCGGGGGCAGAGGTGGTAGAGGATGTTGGAGAAAGCATCGTGTCGGACATAAGGAAGGAGAAAGGGAAGGAGAAACTCACACCGATGCCTACTGGATCGGTTCCGATAGCAGATGTTCAGAAAAACCGAGGCTAATGATAGTGAAATCTGGGATTTCAACAATACCGTGGCGACTCATTTTATTCTCGGGCGTCTCACCTAGGCAGTGGCTACACCTCATCTTCATGTTGACAAGGCAAACGAGTTGTGGGAGGCTCTTGTCAACATTTACAAGAGTGGTACAATTCAGCAGCAGAAGCTGGCAGATCAGAAGGTACAAGCATATGTATACAAAGGGGGAAAGATGTTAGATTTTTGTAATGACTTGGCTACACATTTTATGGAGCTTGAGAGTGCTGGAAAAGATTTTATTGAAAAAGAAAAGGTTAACTGTTTACTGATGAAGTTACCCAATGAGTTCGACAACATAATCAATCGTGTGCAAGACTTGCTAGACTACAGGTGGATATGGAACTCAGTGGTAGGGATAAATCTCGGTCGGGAGAATACGATTGAGATCCAAAGGGGAGGAAAGAGTGGGCAAGCCTTGGCAGCTGCGATCGATTAGAGGAACAAGAATCCCCGAAAACCGGTCGGAAACTATGGGGGGGAGGGAGCAGAAAAATCAGACCAACGAGTTAGGACCAAGGGCTCCCAAAGGTTTATGTCATTTTTGTAAGAAATTTGGGCACTATAGGGCAGAGAGCACTAAGCTAACCGAGCTTCGGTTAAAGGAAGGGCAGACAGGTGGAACCCCGAGTGGAGTGAAAAACGCCCTTGTGACACAAGTACATGAGGTAGAATCCGAGGACGAGGACAATGAGCACCTATTGGATGAGGAGAAGGAGGCGAAAAACGAGGTCGAATTTCCACGAAGGCAGAAATGTGCTTACGGTGGATTGAAAGGTGAAGCTGGCTAGATAATACATTGAGGTGCCTCCATGCACAGGATTAAGGATAAACAACTGTTCACTAAGATAAGAAAGATTCCCACCGAAGAGATATACTACGGGGATGGGAGGATATTCACTACTACTCTTCTAGGATCGGTAGATCTCAAAGTGTTAGTAGAAGGAAAGACATCTATAGTAACATTCTCCGATGTATTGTTTATTACGAAGCTGAACAAAAACCTCATCTCTACATCTGTATTAGATGATAAGGGTTTTTTTACCAGCACTAGGGAAGGAGTCTTTACTGCTAGTTTTGAGGAAGAGGTCTATTTCATTGCTGAGAAAGGTAGCCAAGGGATGTTTAGGCTGATTTTAAGTAATGAAATAAAGAAACTTTATTATGCTTGTGTTCATGATATTATGGTGTGGCATAAGAGGCTTGGGCATGTGATTCTAGATAAGTTAAGAGAGATTAAAAAGATGGGAGTGGTGGAAGGGATTCAGTTCAGTGAGAGTGATAATATAAGTGATTATAGTGGATGTGCTCAAGGTAAAGCACACAGATTACCTTTTCCCAAAATAGCCACTTATAAGGGAGAAAAAAATTTATAGATTAAGTACACACAGATATTTGGGGACCGGCTAAATTGCCCTCACCAGAGGGGAAGAGATTTATGATGACTATCACTGATGATTGGTCTCGATATTCGAGGGTGTATTTTTTGAAAAACAAGTAAGAGGCTTAGGATTATTTTAGACAATATAAAGCACGGAGCGAAAAACTCTATGAAACTCCAATCAAGAGAGTAAAGATTGACAATGGTGGAAAGTATACTTCTAACCTGTTTGAGGATTTTTTGAGGGAAGATGGAGTCCATCACCAAAAGACAGCTCCAAAAAACGCAAAACAGAATGGGGTAGGTGATAGATTAAATAGGACATTAAGGGATAGTGCTAGAAGTATGTTGTCAGACAAGAAGATAGGAAAAATGTTTTGGGGCAGAAGATTTGAACTGTACTAATTACCTCAAAAATAGAGTTATAACTTCATCCATAAAAGATCAAACACCTTATGAGAGATGGACAGGTCGGAAACCAGACATATCTCACTTAAAGGTTTTCGGCAGTCAAGTATTCAGTCTAGATATAGATCGGTCTAATTGGAAGCTAGATCCTAAAGGAAAACCAGGATACTTATTAGGATATGATAATGATGTTAAAGGATATAGAGTTTATGATCTTAAAAAGGGAAGATATAATTTTAGTAAAGCATCTAGTAGTTATGGATGAAGGAAAGTCTATGGATCCCTTCAAGTATACAAAGTCAGTAAAAATCAGATTTGAGTCAGAAAATTCTGATGACTTTGAACTTCCTTACTATCCAGGTTTTTGAGAAGATGACATTCTTCAAGGTAGAAATCAGCCTGAAAAGATTTCGGCTACAGAAACTCCAGTGACAACTCTACCCGAAGCGGAATACGTGGTGCAAACTGATTCGGAATCAAAGGACAGGGGAGAAGCCAAGATTGTTCGAAAGAACCCACGAGAACCATCTATTTCGGCCACAGATTTTGAGGGGGGAAGGACAAGTAGCAAAATATTGCAGGAAAAACAGTTAATAACAAGGTAACAAAACGATCTCATCAAGATGAACCTCAAACTTAGGGAGAGGCGATGACTTGCCCAGAAAGAAACCAGTGGAAGACAGCAATCAATGAGGAGATGGCTTCAATTATGGCCGCCAATACTTGGGAGCTAATGGATTGTCCACCTAACCGAAAACCAATCGGTTGTAAGTGGGTTTTCAAATTAAAACTAAACCGAGATAACACAATTGAGTGTTATAAGGCCCAATTAGTGGCAAAGGGATTTACACAAAAGGAGGGAATTGACTACGAGGAACCTTTTGCCCCGGTCGTCAGATTTCCCTCCATCCGCATACTTCTCAGTCTGGCAGCAACGGAAGTCATGGAGGTGCACCAGATGGACATCAAGACAACCTTTTTGCATGGAGAATTGGAAGAGGAGATCTTCATGCGACAACCCGAAGGATTTGTGGAGGAAGGAGAGGAGAGTATGGTATGCCAAGTGATTAAATCTCTTTATGGTTTGAAACAAGCGCCTCGACAGTGGAATAAGAAGCTTGATGAGTTTTTTACGGGTCTAGGATATATCCGGATCAGCTCAAATCACTCAATCTATGTTTTTGAAGATGAGGAAGGTTTTATATTTATTGCAATTTATATTGATGATTTGTTTGTTTTAAGTAAATCAATGAAAAAAATTAATAAACTAAAAATCGATCTTAAAGGGAGATTTGAAATGAAGGATATGAGGGAAGCAAAATATATTTTGGGAATTCAAGTATAAAGAGACTGAAAAAGAAAGATTATAAGATTGACTAAAAAGGAAGCAATATGCAACATGCTTGAAAAATTTCAGATGGATAAAGCTAATAGTTGTACAACTCCAATGGAGTTAAAGAAGGGAAGTGAGGGGAGTGAGGAAGAAGGAGTCATAGTGTTAGACAAGAGAAGTTATCTCCTGAAGAACAGAAGTTCATGTAGACTTTTCCATATAAGCAAGTAGTGCGAAGTCTAGTCTATTTTATGAATTCTACCTTGCCGGATTTAGCTGCAGCTGTAGGAGTGTTGAGTAGAAGTCTAAATGTTCCCACTAAGAGGGATTGGGAGGCAGCTAAGAGAGTTCTTAGATATTTGATAGGAACTATGGATCTATGGTTGCATTTGGGTGAGGAGGATACTGACATCACCACTTGGAGTGATTCTAGTTATGGTGATGTTTCGATGAGGAGATGTTATTCTGGATATCTATTATATGTGGGTGATGGGGCTTGCTGTTGGTGTAGCAAACAACAAAAGGTTATTGCTCAGTCCACCATGGAGGCTGAGTATATGGAATCTTGCTCTGCTTTAAAAGAATTGATGTGGTTCAAGTCTTTGTTTGGTGATCTTCGTCACCTTAAGAGTGGTGTGCAAATTTTTTTTTGTGATAATCAAGCAGTAATCGCTATTTCTGCCAATCCTAAAGATCATTTTAAAGCCAAACACATAGACATTAGACTCATCTTTGTTAGAGAGAAAGTAGAAAACAAAATAATCAGTTTAGAGTACCGACCAGATAGCGAGATGGTAGCAAATATGATGACCAAACCTGTGCCTTCCCCTAAGCTAATTTTCTGGAAGGAGAAGTGTGGTCCAAAATTAAAGATTGACTAGAAATAAGGGGAGTGTAGAAATTGATGGTTCCTTTTTTAAGTGTTTTCTAGGTCTAAATTAAAATACAAAAAGAAGCCAAGGCAGTCTATCTTTAACTTCTCTCTCCAACTACCACACTTGTCTAAGTCATTGGGAAGTTAGGGTGGAAGCTAGAGCCTTGGCTGCCTAAGCTATCTAGATATTTACCGGAAATAGATTAGTTTATTTACCGATAAATTTCTTCACTAAAAGGGTAGATGTCGGAACCATGATTTGATCATGGTACCTACGGAATAATAGATAGCCGGTAGCCGGTAGTCCTAACCGTTAAGTCTAAGACTAATGATACATGATATAGGGTATGATATTTATTTAAACATAATTACGTAGGATAATTTATTTAACCCCAACTGTTTACGGGATACATAGATCCAGTTATGTAAAAGTACAGATTAAGGTACGGACAAGGAACAAGTACCGCGCATTTGTTTCGATAGCGAAACGAATATCGCGCAAGTATTTATTACGGCTACGATTAAATCTGTATTTAATCGAACGGTCGGAATGAATGTCGAGATCGCGGAAGAGGATTTCAGCGGTTTTTGGTAATCGCCATATCGGATGACACGTGGCAGAAAGACATTGGATCGTGACATCTCCAGGGATTAAGGGAGCAAATATGGATATACCACGTGTCGTCATTTAGGCCATGTCGTACATTATTTGTACAGAAAGTACACCGGCAGCTATACTTTTGTGTAGGGAAGAGTAATATGATTTGTCCCGTACATCAGTAGATAGATTTTGTGAGAGAGATAGGACTTAGAAAAATTGGTAGATAAGACCCTCTCTCCCAGAGAGCTCTGTACAAAAGGTCAACTTTGACCCTCCATAACTTACTGCTCAGGGGAGAAAATTCAGAGATTCTTTTTGCTATTGACTAAAGGGAGTCTTGCCTTCACAAGGGTGAAGTTGGTCAGAGTTTTTGTTTTGCCAAGGTGGCAGTTATTTTTGGTGAAACATAAAGGGGTCAAGGTTATCCTAGAGGCTTCTTAGAAGCTGTCCACTCCGAGGACTTATGGAGGTCTTAGATTTTCTGGTCACAGAATTACAACAACTATAAACACTTGAACAAAAACCAAAAAAAGGTAGGGGTACGTCCCCATGTATTAAAGTATCTACTATTTTATGTCTTTATGCCCTAAAATTCAAGGAATTTTGACAAAAAATTTAGTCGTACAAGAAAATTATTTTTACGTAAGTAGATTGAACAACAATTTAAATTTTGGATGTATGGTGTGTTTGTCGCCATGTCAACGTATTTTGGTGTTTTCCCTTTTTCGACCCCCGGGCAAGCTAATCAAGCCCAAAAAAAAACTTCATCCAAAATCACTCCGAGGGGGTGATTATTGTTGAAGTACCGCCCAAACAACGAATGAAAAATGACCCACGCACGTGTAGAAATTAATGGTTCTTTTAGTATTTTCTAGGTCTAAAATGAAAGGTAGAAAAGAAAACGAGGCAGTCTGCCTCTAACTCCTATCTTCAACTCCCACACTTGTCGCAGTTTTTGAAGGTTGATAAGGGAGCTAGAGCCATGGCTGCCTGTGCTCTCCAAGGAGAGACAGGCAGTTGTTGTTGAAAGGAGTGAATTAATAGTTCACTTCTCTATTTTAGTTATACTTTAAAGAGAGAGAGAGTGAGGATCAAAGGCACGCCATGGCTGCCGCCATATTTAAAAAGTGGCAGATTTTGTTCAAGATGATATTTTACCAAAATATTGCCTAGGTCTGGATTTGAACCTGCGACCTCTAGATTCTATATAGCCAGGCGCCTTAACGATTAAGGCGCTACGAAACGATACACGTGACGGATTTCAAAGATATATACACATTAACAAAACGGCTAATTAGCACCAAACTAACGAAGAGGAACAATTCATGCACGTACGCGAATCTGAACCGTGTAAAATATGTTTTGTTCGGAAGTCGAGCATTGTAGCTGCCACCCGAAGTGAGCTTTTGGCGACATTTGGAGATAGCATCCACGGTGCCACGTGGCCCCGCATTATTTGATACAATAGAAGATGGGAGTAGAAACTATCGCTCCCAACTTCAGAGGTGTTACCTTGTAGACTATGTCGTACAAAAGACGTACAATAAGTTTATCGCCTATGGTACCTTCTTATACTATATAATGTTCCTATTGGACTAGGGTTTAGTAGTAGGTATTCGTGAGTAGGCACACCAAGAATAAGTGGTATTTAGGTACCTCTCTCTAAAAGAGCTTCTAAAATATAAACTTCATTTTTGACCAACCATAACTTACTGCTCAGGGGAGCAAATTTAGAGATTCTTGCTGAAACACAAAGGGGTCAGGGTTATCTTAGAGGCTTCGTGTGAGCTGCCCACTCTGAGGACCTATGGAGGTCTTAAAGTTGCAGGTTTTGGGCCCACCCTTTAGGGTACCCATCTTTTATGGATCTGGCTTCATATATTGGGAAAGTATGAAGATAGTAGATCTATGTGAGAAAAGGTTTTCGGGAATAATGAGTGGATGGGTGAGGCGTCCATCCAGTCTTGGGATCCCTCCAGGTTTACAGGAAGCAGATTCACCAGAGATGCAAATCCATCTCCAACAGAAGAGACAATAGAAAGTGAGGTGGTGGACAAAGGAAAGGAGAAGGAGATGGTCATACCAATAGCAAGCGGTTCGGCATTCATGTCACATATTTCGAGGAACGAGGAGAATGATACTAACACGTAGACTACAACATATGGCGGCAAAGCACTTCATCCTTTGCCATCTCACTCAAGGGCTTGCATCTCTTCATTTGCAGGTAGAGATGGAATCCGTTCTTTGGGTGGCTCTCATAGAAATGTACCGAAGCCGCACAATTCAGCAACAACAGCTGGCTGAACAGAAAATTAACGCATATGTACACAAGAGGGAGAAGATGTTGGATTTTTGTAATAAGCTCGCAACACTTTTCATGGAGCTAGAGAGTTATGGACTGATTGAAACTGAAAAGATGAAGGCTAACTGCTTGCTCATGAAGTTACCAAATGAGTTCGAGAACATAGTCAACCGTGTGCAAGATTTGTCGGACTCAAGGTGGATATGGAATTTAGTGGTAGGGATGATTTTCGTTCGAGGGAATATGATTGAGATCCAAAGGGGTTGAAAGAGTGGGCAAGCCTTGGCAGCTGGGACCAATTGGAGGAAGAATGACTCCAAGAAATTGATCCAAAATTATGGAGGGGGTGGGTAGAAAAATCAGACCGACGAGTTCGGACCAAGGGCTCTTAAGGGTTTGTGCCACTTTTGTAAGAAACCAGGGCACTATATGGCAGAGTGCACTAAGTTAACCAAATTGCGGTTAAAGGAGGGGCAAACCGCTAGACCTCCGAGAGGAAATAAAAAGGCCCTTGTGAAACAAGTACATGAGGCGGAATCTGAGGATGAGGACGATGTGCTCCTATTGGATGAGGAGTTGGGGGCGAAAAACGAGGTCAAATTTCCACCAAAGCAGAAATGTGCTTTCGGTGGATTCCAAAGTGAAGCAGGCTAGATTGTAGATTGAGGTGCCTCCATGCACATGTTTAAGGATAAACATTGGTTCACTAAGATAAGAAAGATTCCCACCGTAGAGATAGAGTACGGGGATGGGAATATGGTCAAAACTTCTCTTGTAGGATCGGTAGATCTCAAAGTGTTAGTAGAAGGAAAGACATCCATAATTACATTCTCTGATGCATGTTTTATTCCGGTGCTGAACAAAAACCTCATCTCTACGTGTGTATTAGATGATAACGGTTTTGATACTAGCATTAGAAAAAGAGTCTTTACTGCTAGTATTGAAGAGGAAGTTAATTTCACAACTGCAACGGATGTTTAGGCTGATTTTAAACAATGAAAAGAAGAAACTTTATTATGCTGGTGTTCATGATGTAATGTTTTGGCATAAGAGGCTAAGGCATGTGAATCTATATAAGTTAACAAAGATGACAAAGATAGGAGTAGTGGAAGGGATGAGTTCGGTGAGAGTGAGAATCTAAGTAATTGTAGTGGATGTGTTCAAGGTAAAGCACACACGTTACCCTTCCCAAAAACAACCACTTATCATGGAGAAATGATTCTGAATTTTGTACAAACAGATAATTGGGGACCGGCCAAAGTGCCTTCACCCGGAGGGAAGAGATTTATGATGACTATCACTGATGATTGGTCTCGCTATTCCAGGGTTTACTTTTTGAAGAATAAGTCAGAGGCTCAGGAATGTTTTAGACAATATAAAGTATGGAGTGAAAAACTCCATGAATCCCCAATCAAGAAAGTAAAGAGTGACAATGGTGGAGAGTATACCTCTAACCGGTTTGACGATTTTCTGAGGAAAGATGGAGTCTAACACCAAAAGACAGTTCCAAAAAACTCGGAACATAATGGGGTAGCTGAAAGATTAAATAGATCACTAAGTGATATTGCTAGAAGTATGTTATCGGATAAGAAGATAGGAAAAAGGTTTTGGGCCGAAGCAATAAACTTTGCTAATTACCTCAAAATTAGAGTTTTTACTTCAGTGGTAAAAGGCCAAACACCTTATGAGAGCTGGAGCGACCGGAAAACTGAAATATCTCACTTAAATGTTTTTGGCAGTCCACTGTTCAGTTTAGATACAGATCGGTCTAATTGGAAGCTAGATCCTAAAGGAAAACCGGGGTACTTATTAGGATATGATGAGGATGTTAAAGGATACAGAGTTTAGGATCTTAAAAGAGAATATTTAATCTTAGAAAAGCATCTAGTAGTTATAGATGAATGAAAGTCTGTGGATCCCTTCAAGTAAACAAAGTCAGTAAAAATCAGATTTGAGTCAGAAAATTTGGATGACTTTAAGCTTCCTTACTATCTTGCTTTCCGAGAAGTATCTTGCTTTCCGAGAAGATAACATTCTTACAGGTACAAATTAGACTGAGAACGACTTGGCCGTGGAAATTCCAGTGACAACTCTAACTGAAGCGGAAGACGTGATGGGAATTCCTTCGGAATTGAGGGACAGGAGAGAAGCCGAGATTGTTTGAAAGAACCCACGGTAGCCATCTATTCCGGCCATTGATTTTGAGGGAGGAAAAAGATGTAGCAAAAGGTTACAAGAAATACATGTTAATAACAAGGTAACAAAACTATCTCATCCGGATGAACCTTAGACTTATGGAGAGGCGATGAATTGTCCAGAAAGGAACCGGTGGAAGATAGCCATAAATGAGGAGATGGCCTCAATTATGGCAGCCGATACTTGGGAGCTTGTAGATTGTCAACCTAACCGAAAACTAATCGGTTTTAAGTGTATGTTCAAATTAAAACTTAACCAAGATAACATCATTGAGCACTACAAGGCCCGGTTAGTGGCTAAAGGATTCACACAGAAAAAGGGAATTGACTACTAGGAAACCTTTGCTTCGGTCGTCAGATTTCCCTCAGTCCGCATACTTTTCATTTTGGCAACAGCGGAAGACATGGAGGTGCACCAGATAGACATCAAGACAACCTTTTTTGCATAGAGAATTGGAAAAGGAGATCTTCATGCGACAATCCGAAGTATTAATAGAGCAATGAGAGGAGAGTAAGGTATGTCGGCTAATTAAATCTCTATATGGTTTGAAACAGGTGCCGCAACAGTGGAATAAGAAGCTTGATGAGTTTCTTACAAGTTTGGGATATATCCGTATTAGCTCAAATCACTCAATCTATGTGGTTGAAGATGAGGAAGTTATTATTTTTATTGCAATTTATGTTGTTCATTTGCTTCTTTTACAAAATCAATGGACAAAATTAATAAACTAAAAACGGATCTTAAGGGGAGATTTGAAATGAAAGATATGGGGGAAGCAAGATATATCTTGGGAATTCAAGTAGAAAGAGACCGAGAAAGAAAGATTATAAGACTAACTAAAAAAAAAGCAATAGGGAACATGTTGGAAAAGTTTCAGATGGATAAGGCTAATAGTTGTACAACTCCAATGGAGTTGAACAAGGGAAGTAAGGGGAGTGTGGAAGGAGTCATAATCTTAGACGAGGAATTAGGTCTGGAAGAACAGAAGTTCATGCAGACTATTCCTTAGAGGCAAGTAATGGGAAGCCTAATCTATTTTATGAATTGTACCACGGCGAATTTGGCTACAACTGTAGGAGTGCTGAGAATAAGTCTAAAATCTCCCACTAAGAGAGATTGGGAGGCAGGTAAGAGAGTCCTTAGATAATTTGATAGGAACTAGGGATCTATGGTTGCATTTGGGTGGAGGGAATATTGACATCACTACTTAGAGTGATGCCAGTTATGGTGATGTTTCGATAAAGAGATGTACTTCTGGATATGTATTGTATGTGGGTGATGGAGCTTGCTATTGGAGTAACAAACAGCAAAAGGTTATTGCTCAGTCCACCATGAAGGCCGAGTATGTGGCCTCTTGCTCTGCTGTAACTGAATTGATGTGGGTCAGGTCTTTGCTTGAGGAGTTTGGTCACTTTAAGAGTGGTGTGCAAAAAATATTTTGTGATAATCAAGAAGGAATCGCTATTGCTGCCAATAGTAAACATCATTTTAAAGCCAAACACATAGACATAAGACTTAGCTTTGTTAGAGAGAAGGTGAAAACAAAATAATCAGTTTAGAGTATAGACTTGATAGCGAGATGGTAGCAGACATGATGACCAAACCTGTGCCTTCCTCCAAGCTAATTTTCTGCAAAGAGAAGTGTGGACTGAAATTAAAGAGTAATTAGAAAATAAGGAGAGTGTAGAAAATAATGGTTCTTTTAAAATTTTCTATGTCTAAAATGAAATGTAGAAAAGACGTCGAGGCAATCTGCCTCTAACTCTTATCTTCAACTCCCACACTTGTCGCAGTCACTGAAGGTTGAAGAGGGAGTTAGAGCTATGGTTGCCTGTGCTGTCCAAAGAGAGAGACGCAGTTGTTGTTGAAATGAGGTAATTAATAGTTCATTTCTCTATTTTAGTTATACTTTAAAGAGAGAGAGGGTGAGGATTAAAGGCACGCCATGGCTGCCGTCATTTTTAGAAAGTGGCAGATTTTGAAGAAAATGATATTTTACCAAAATATTGCCTAAGTCCGGATTTAAAACCTGCGACCTTTAAATTCTCTATAGCCAGGCACCTTAACCATTAAGGCGCTACGAAACGATACATGTGACGGATTTCAAAGACATGTAAACATTAACGCAATGGCTAATTAACACCAAATTAACGAAGAGGAACAATTCATGCACGTACGCGAATCTGAACCGTGTAAAAAATGTTTTGATTGGACGGTCAACATTATAGCCGCCACCCGAAGTGTGATTTTGGCGGCATTCGGAGATAGCGTCACGAGATGCCACGTGGCGCCGCATTATTTGATACCATAAAAGATGGGAGGAGGAACTATGGCTCCCAATTTGAGAGGTGTTAACAGGTAGACTATGTCGTACTACAGACGTACCATAAGTACATTGCCCATTGTACCTTCATTTACTATATAGTGTTCCTATTGGCCTAGGGTTTAGTATTAGGTAGTCGTGAGTAGGCAGACCAAGACTTAGTGATATTTAGCTACCTCTCTCTAAGAGAGCTTGTAAATATAAAGGTCATTTTTGACCAGCCATAACTCACTGCTCGGGGAAGCAAATTCAAAGATTCTTTTTGCTATAGACTCAAAGGAGTCTTGCCTTCACAGAGGTGAAGGTGGTTAGAGTTTTTATCTGTCAGGGTGTCAGTTATTCTTGTTGAAAAACAAAGGGGTCAGAGTTATCCTAGAGGCTTCGTGTGAGCTACCCACTCAGAGGACCTATGAATGTCTCAGAGTTCTATCACGCGCTACAAGAGTGTGAAAATTTTAGGACGAGGTAGAGTCCTCGCTATTTTTCTCTGTGCCGTCATGCCCATGTATGTAAAAAAAATTGCAGGGGTTTCGGACCTCCACTTTCATTCATGGGGTACTTTGCAAAATTTTGCGTCGTCGTCGCCTCTCCCCTCTCCCTCTCACACCATCACGTTTATCTCACATGTTTTAGAATGAGAGACGACAATATTGGTATAGAATGAAAAATATTTTAAACTATTATTTTTGACAATTTTCAGGTGTTTTTTTAATTGCAAGTCGAGCGAGAAAAGTAGAAAAAACGAAATCGGAAAACCATGGCAGATAGTTATTGAATCAGTGACATCGACGTTGTCACAAGTTATCATGACGTCACAATATCACCAAACCCTAATTATCTACGATTTCACAAAAATCTAGACGTCTACAACTGTCGCTGTTTTTGTTGGCCTCATTAATCGTCAAAAGTTTCATAGTCGCCTTCAATCGTCACAAGTTGTACCCAAGTGTACAACAGTCACATTTCAAAGTTTCGATTACATTTTCACACATAGGGACGCTCTTCAAAGTAGTACCGTGAATCCTTACTACAATCTAAAATACTTTTTCAAAGTACCAATTACATGGGGAGATACCCTAAGGATACACACCCTTGCAACCGTGAATACTTTAACAAAAACCAAATAACAGTAAAGATACACACCCATGCAACCGTGAATACTTTAACAAAAACCAAATAACAATAAGGATACACAACCATGCAACCGTGAGTACTTTAACAAAAACCAAATAACAGTAAGGATACACACACATGCAACCGTGAATACATTAACAAAAACCAAATAATAGTAAGGATACACACCCATACAACAGTGACTTTAGACTTGTCATGCCGTAAAACCTCGGCGAGTATTATTACTTAGTCATATACTAATTGACGTATATGTGACGTGACAAGTTTATATCCGAGAGTACAGCTTGAGATACGGCTGAGATAAAGATCGGATTATCCTGACGTACGACACAGTGGGAACACCATGTGGAATCAGTATGGAACTAGACTTCGGTACAACATCAGATGTCAAAAACTCAAACGGCTCGAAACCTCACAAATGTCTGAAGTCATCAACCCTCGTAGGTTCATTCATTATTTACGTTTAGCTTAGGGAGGGTTTTTATCCTCGAGGTGTAGATGTAACGCATTGTGAGGCGACCACGTAGCGGTCGTCTCTAGAAACTCGCAGCGTTTGAACATACAAACCTGTATGCCCAAAGACATATAGGAATTAGTGTGGCTGTACAGTTAGCGAAAACATAGGATAAATGTCATTTGGCATTTTAGAAACAGTTACAAATTAAGAACGGGAATCCAGCATTAGAAGTTTGTCGTTTTTTGGCAGGCATTTTTCTCGAGATTTGTCGAACTGCTTTTCTCGGGATTTGTCGAACTGCTTGATAGTTACGATTTCATCTAAGTATTTTGGTGACAGGCTAATTTCGAGTAAGGGTTTCTAAAAAGGCCTGTAGTTTGATGCTAGTGACCAATCTTTGAGCTCCATATTCTCTTTTGTAACAATTCCTTACAAAATCTACTGGCGTAAGTCGACCTACAAGGTTAGCCAACCTGCAAGGTTTCCCTCCAGACTGTTCTCTACTTGTTGTTGTGTGCGACTTGTGTCTTGTAGACTTTGTGCTTTCTTGCTGTCAAAGGGGCCGACTGTACATGCTAGCTCTCGTCCTGTCTGGCTCTGTGGGAATTCCAACTATCTCGGCTCCTTGATTTAGTTAAAGAAGGGTTATGATCCGCTGGTTGGACTCCTGTAAAGGATATTAAAAGACTTCAGGGCCTAGTGGCTAGTGTCGCAAATATTCCCGTTCTTAATTTGCTTGTAATTTTTTTTTTTTTTAATTTATGTTATGTTTTGTTTTCATTTCATTTGTTGTCTAGTTTGTTTTTGAGTTGTTGAATCTGAGATTGCTGAACTGTCCGGTATCGTTTTCTCTTCTTTCTTCCTACCGGAATAACTCACTCAGAACACCTGAAAACTTAAAAACTTAAAAAAAAAAAAAACCTCAAAATATCTATTAATATATAAAGTAGCTTGCACGAATTATAACATAAAATTATCACTGCTTTATAGACGGGTAGAGCCTGGCATAGCGCTGATACGCGTACCCTAACAGGCTACTAACTACGTTGGTATTTGAGCTGTGACCTTTTCCCGACAATTCGGAATTGGAGGGAGAGTTGGAGCATCAGTGGGAGACATTCAGTGGGAGACATTCTCGCTATCATATTGGATATTATCGCTCCATGTGAGTAGTCGAGTCCTTGTGGTTACAGGCGCGAGATAGGTCGTTAAGCGCAGTCACTTAGAGGGATTAAGATCCGACCAAAGTCTGTGCCTTTCTTGCCGCATAGGACATTCTTATTACATTTTCTTTAAATCTAACCATGTTGGTTTGAGATAACAACTGTTTGTTTACATCTAGCCTTGTTGGCCCTAAATACGTTATTGTTTTATTAAATCTAGCCCTTTTGGCCTTGAACAGTTTCTTGTTTTAGAACATCTAAACTTGTGGGCCTTGAATAGTTTCCTGCTTTACTAAATATGGCCACAAGTGGCCTTGCATAGGCGACATGGTTTTGCTTCATGTGGCTTGACGTGACTTATTGTGGTCTGCTTAGATGTGGCTATGAATAGCCTTGTTAGGGGGGTTCATGATTAGACTAACCCCGGTGTTACAAAATAGATCGGATCGTTGGGGGGGTGCGTGTTTGCATGAATTTGTAGATTTCGTGTGTGGTTTTTTTAGCATATTTGGCAGTGGGCATTTGCACAATGACCTAGAGTAGGGTCTGGCATCTAGTTGCATTCAGATAGGACAACTATCTGTTTACAAGCAAACAGACTGGAACAAGTTCCACTTTCCAACTGGTACAACTAAATCTCAAGTCTTTACTATGGACCAGACCGGGATTTGATTCCTCCCGACTCACCACCTGTCCATTTCCCTGGTCATACTGCCTTGTCTTTGCTTACGAGTTCACCCAGCACTAAATCAGGTATAACCACCACATAAAGATCTACATCATCTACCTCTTCGTCCTCTTCCCACAGTTGGGAGGAAGACTCGGACATAGACTCCCTTGATATTGGAGATCTAAATCTGTCGCTTTTGTTTTTTCGTTGGGCGCAAATATACACACTAACTCCGGTCCTTTTTGCGTGGACATGGCCTCGCCCGTATACACAGGAAGAGGTAAAAATCAGTTTTATTTTCAGGTCTCAAGGACACAATGTCCTTGTCACACTTTCGCATGTTTTTTCATACCGAGATGCGCGACCTCGCATTTCGGTATCAAGACCGTTATGATTTACGGGTTGCTTTTTCGTTACTTGGGGAATACCTTAAGGGATCTGCCCTATCTCTCTATACACGGAAATATGTGGCAATTTGTGCTATGACAGAAATGGCACCTGCATATTCTAGATCTCTAGCCATAATTGGCAGCAAAACAATTATTTTCCAAGCCGCGTTACCCGCAATTTATGACTCTCGAAGTAACGGGTTTTTACCTGAAATACTTGAGGTCCCTCATCAATTCGTTGTTGCACCTCGGCCAGCAATTCTGGCTCGACCTGCAATGATGTTCACTCTTAGGGATCCGATATCATTTGTTTTCAGTTTATTACAGGAAGAGTACCGAATGCAAAATCTCAATCAAGTCAAAGAACTAATGAATTTTGAATGTCGACCAAGCGAAACTGCTCGGCATTGTGAGCACGTATGGAAACATTTCGTGAAGCATTACGTGACCTCATGTTAGACGCAAAGGCAGTTCAGAAATTTGTGGGGCAATTTCCCACCCAATCTCGAGATTTCATTCTAAGCAATTTGATTGAAGCATATAGCCTCAAATTAACTTTCGAGCAGGCTGCAGAATATGGCGTAAGCTATGAAAAGCAGGCTAGTTGGTGGGACGCTCATGAGCGACCTAAGCCTTCTCTTAGGGATTATCCAAATCCGAACTCGAATCCTAACTCTCGCCCATGGCCAAATACTAGACCTCGAAGGGCTCTGGCCATGGTAACACTACGAACAACCCTCGACGTGCGTACATGCTTCCGTTGCGGTAACACAAGTCATGACGCAAGCAATTGTCGAGATAAGACAGCCAAGTATACCCATTGCATTCAGAGCGGTCATTATGCACATCATTGTCACATTAAAAATCTCGACTTTAGTTATCAAAATCAAATCAAAATTGGTGGGATACTTGCTCTCTCAGCAAAATTGGTCACTCCACCAAAAGAGATCGAGAAAGACACACCTCCCAAAATCAGCAGTAGGGACCGAGAGAAGTCTGAGTAGCAAGCTACCGTAGCGGCTATACTGAAAGAGCAGTTTGCCGCCATTCAGGGGCAGGTCAAACTACAACTATCTGGAATGGCCCAAACCGTGGTCCATATGCCCTCTTCTAGAGGTCTCTCTCTCTCTCTCTCTCTCTTTCTCTCTCACACACACACACACACGCACACTTACTCAAACATACAGCCAACTTTCTATGGATGCAGAAAACCTTCAAGTCATGCAATTGTGCCACGTGTCATCCGCCTCCCGCCCCTATTACAGTTCAGCTGTTCCTCTCCCCGAACATCAGCTGTCGGCCACTAGAAATCAAAATTCTGCTGTCTCATCCCAAACCCACGAGCTGGCGGTAAGGACAATGATGATTGCTCTGACAGCTGAAAGCTGTCGCTTTACGACAGCCCCTGTGGAATCTTACTGTGCCAGTCTGGCAGAGGCTCAAGAACTAATGAGACAAACGCCACCTGCCGACGTCAGGGAAGAACTCTTCGAGTGGCTTTCCATGTTCAGTATTAAACTCTTTTTTTCTGAGGGAGGGATATTCCCTCCCGGAACTGAACCTTTGAGAGAAGATGCGACGCTGGATTTTCTTCCTTCTTTGCTATGCCCTTCCTTGTGAGTTAATCTTCCGTCTTTTTTAAAAATCTGCTCCATTTCTTGAGCATTTCTCAGTTGTAAAGCGGCTGAAATAAAGGTTTCAAGTTTGTTGAATCTTACCCATTTTATTTTTTTCCTTCAGAAACCCTTTTGTACATGGACTTCCCTCATTGGCCAGTTCTCTCTGCCAAGTAGAAAGAGTTCTTCAACGTCGTCGACATTGTTTTGAGGCTGTCCTTCTCCGGAGGAATATCCTATTGGCTGTTAGAAAAGGACACGTGGAAGACCCACCAGATATTCAGGAATCATCTGTAACTTTGTCACAAAGAAAGAGAAAAATAACGGAGCACGTGCGAGAAGAGGATCGGTTGGTACGGAGGAAGAGGAATATCACAATATGTGCGCAAGAAGACGTTCCATTGCGAGAGAGTTCGAGGAATGTGGAAGGTATACTTCAGAATATGGAGGAGGTAAAGAGAGAGCTTAATAGAGAACTTGAGAGACTTTTGAATCGACACCAGAATTCCTGTGGATGGATGGGCGGTGGAGAGGCTAGGGAAGGTGAGGATTGCACGGGAGATTCGGACGATACTGTGGTGCATAGAACCTCGGTTGACGGGAAAATGTCTGTGAAAGTTACGAGAAATCTTAAGGAATGCACGTCAAAATGTAAGGAAGATGACCGTCTTTCAGGTCAAATGTCGTAAATTGTTTGTTATTTATGCTCCTCTGCTGGAACTAGATCCCTCCAGAGTCCCACGGGCTCTCTAAAATTTATTTCTTCATTTTCTTCCCTTACTGTTTTAACATTGATTTTAAAGTGACAGATACTGGCGATGTTGCAGTTTTGGGCATGTTTAGTATTGAGTGTTTTCCATCATTGTTATTCGTGGAGAAGAAATTTGTACTATTTAACGAACGGAAGAAACTCATGTTATATCTAAATTATCGCCTCATATTAAGCTTATATTTACTGTTGACAGGTTCGACGGGAAGTTCAGCAACACATTGATACCGTAGAAATGTTGTTCTATCGGAGAGAAAAAGTTAGCCCTTACGGCATCTCTTTAAATCAAGAGAGGAGTTCAAAATCAAACGGAGACATACCTGTTTGTTACCAACTTTGTTCGTTCGGCATAGCATCCAAATGTCCCATACTCGTCCGAGTTAATAGCGGTGAATGGAAGCTCTCGAGTTCAGCGAATACAATATATATTCGTATTCACAATCGTTTAAGAATCAACGAGAGCTTTTTAATGTTCATTTTTCCATGAAATGAACATGTTGAAGAGGAATTCGTGTTTTTGGCTTGCCCTTGTTTGTGTGCTAGTTTCCTCTGCAATGTTTTTCCTTTTAGTTTGCTTCCACCCGCTTTCAGTTTTTCAGTTTGGTTTTTGCCTTCCTTCTTTGTTCCCATGTACTCAAATGGTTGACCATCGTGCTTTCGTAAATGAACCTTTTGACAGCATTTTTCGTGTAAGGTAGGGTTTTTCCCTTGTACTCGAGGTTTCTGGAGTTAATCCACGCGACTGTACTATTTCCATGTACTCCCTTTTAAGCAATGAAGATAAAGGAGAAGTTTTTGTATTGAAATTAGGATTTGAAGTGGTTTGGGAATGAAAGGGGAATAGGACAAAAAAGGGTCGGTAATATCAGCTTTTAAAGGTAGTGAAATCACGAATACCGAAGGCGATGTAGAATATTTGTATAATCGAGTTTAAATTTTAGTGTGAGATATCGTTACATTACAAAAAAAAAATAAAAAAAAATAGTGATTCTTCATTTGATTATTTGTTTATTTTATTTTATTTTTTCATCTTTGGTTTTCCGTCTACTGTTTGTTTGACGGAGGAAACTTGAATTTTCTTTCTTTTAGGCTAAACCGTAATCACTTGGTCCTTTCTGGGGTTTGTAGCTATGTGATGAGCGTACTTGACTTTTTTTTTTTAAGAACTGCAGTTTTATCGTCGGTTTTTGTGGTAATTTTCCACGTCCTATGTGACTTTGACTTTTTTTGTCTCCGTGTCTAACTCGATGTTTTTCCTTTCTTTCGTTTCCATGTAACCAGATGGTTTACCATCGCTCGTTTTAAATTTATCTTGTTGAGTATTCTTGTGCTAGAATAAATAAAGTGGGACTAGAATAAACCATTCATCGTTTCATATGAATAACTTTGTTTTATGCCAATTGTTTTATTCGAAAAACAGGTACAAACACGTTTTGTCACCCGACCGTAACTTTTAAAAATGAATGCTTGTGGGTACTTTTCTTAGTTTTGTAAATCGGGATGTTTTTTTATGCTGATAAACGAGAGATAAGCAAAGTACCGAGAGGATCGAGGCTCAAACGGAATGAGCACAAAATTAACCCACTCGAAAAGGAAATTAAACTTAAATCAAATGTCAACCAGCTCACATGGCATACATTGAACGCTCATGATCATAATATAGAGACAAAATCTATGCTCATAAATGTACACTCATATAAATTCTATTACATTGCTTACACATTGATTCTACATTGATTATCCATTGATAATACAATATCGCTTACAAGCTGGCTTGTTAACTTAGCCGCCACATTGAATCTTGAAATTTAATTGTAGAAACGTCAGGTTGAACATAGACGCAAACTGAAACTACTCGAAACGAAAGAGCTAGAATTACTGTACGAAAAAACGTAACTTGCACGGAACGAACTATTAGAACGCAACTCGCACGAAACGAAACAAACAAAAGTCTTGTACGAAAACTGGAAAAAAATAAACCGTAAACATAGAAACATAAACGCAAAAAGTACGAAGGAAATGAAAAGGACAAATGAAACTAAACGAAACGAAATGCGCGACGTGACGCGCGACAAAATGAAACCACACTATATACCACCCAACATTACAACATTGTCATTGACATTAATTCACACATTGCAAATCCTTACAGTATCGCAAAAAATCAAACTAAAGAACACAAAATATATACAATAAGAATCGATACGCATGGAAATAAGAAATTAACACAATCAACACAATATTCAGGTTTACTCACTCCGTATTTCATCTTTTAAGAATGTGCAGTTGCTATGTAAACACCACCGTGTTGTATATTTCAAACAAGAATTTATGTATGTTTTTATAGTTTTTTATTCTCTAACAATCAATCACGAGCAAAGTGTTGATTTCTTTCTCAAAAAGGACAAAAAGTCAAATGCGAGTCATGCGAAAAGATTTCGTACAGCCTTGGTTCAAATTTGCGTTTAGAGGCGAATATATCCAAGAAACCTGATTAGGTCAATTTTCCAAAGAAAATTAGCCAAAATGATTTTTGGTTTCAACTTTTGTTAAATGTTTTGCTTTTTCTATTTGAAATTTCTATTTATATAAGCATTCGTCAAAGTAATAAGCTTTATAAAAGAAGGTCGATGGTAAACCGACTCATGGAAACAAAAGAACGGAAAAGCGGCAACGGAACTGAAAAAAGAAACACAGAAACAAACAAACTAAAAAGGAGAAACACTGCAAAAGAAACTAATACACAAAAAGGCAACCGTTTATTAGGACAAAAATTGAAACGAGTTATACATTTGAGTGCATTTAGTTAATTCAAAAATTTCAATAACTGGAGATAATTACATTTCGATCGAATCTAGCGACTACATTCTAAAAATCATCCATTTGCCTGGTATAACTCACACGGATAATTCTTTCAGCTTTTCTAAACACTTCTTTTAACATCACATCCTACTAAAGTACATCCACACTAAATCTGACTCAAATAAAAAAAGCAAAAATGAATCCTATTGAATCAACTGAACCTAACCGAGCTCCTCTCTCTTTCTCCATCTCCCTCTCTTTTTCAAAATCTAAATACATCCAAATCAATCCGCTTTGCATCAGTCCAAAAACTAACCCCAACTTCTCCTCTCTCTCCTTCCTCTCCATCTCATCGCTCTCCCCCCTCACTTCCATCTCGTCTCCCTCTCCCTCTCCCTCCTTTCTCCCTCTCCCCTCCATTTTGCCTCGAAAACGATCTCGCTCTTCTCGCAACTTCCGTATTTTTTACGTAACCTTCCGGTTTGTTCTCATCCACTCGATCGCTCCATTTATTCTTTTTACAACGATTTTCCCCAATTGCTGCTAACCCTCGAAAATGGGCAATATATGCAATATCTGTATGGATATTTACACCCAGTTTGGAACTCTGATAATGCATTATCCAATGAATTTGGGGCATTAAAGTCATTCTTAAATTCGTACCCCATTTTCGATGTCCTTCCGCATATAAACATAAATGGGGATTTTCATTTTCTAATTTACAATTCGGGATTTTTTGACGAAAATGCATTTTTTCGGCTGCCCAAACTTGCGGGCTGTCAGAATCGAAATTTTCCGAATTTTCCGAACAAAAGTTTATCGAATACCACCAACTTCCGAAAGTCAAAAAAGGTTCGTCGGAATTATTTTCGAGTAAATTTTCGATCGTAGTCGACGGATTCTTTATGAAAAGAAACTCGTCATAATCGAAGTTAAACGCCCATCTGAAAAGAGGGGCGACAAAAAAACGAACAACGAATAAAAATGAAAGAAGTACACGACGATAAAAAGCAAATAAAAAGTAGACAAATAAAAGCAGAAATGTTTTCAGCAATTATAAACAAAAAAGTACACAACAAAAAACTAAAACAGAAAAAGTACAAGACATAAAAACAGAAGACGTACAAGTAAAAAAAAAAAGCAAAAGAGAAAAAAAACAAAAAAAGTACACGACAAACAACTCCCGTCCCTCCTCGCTTGGTGAAAACTGTAAAGACTAGTGTTGTGTATCGGTAACCTTTTACTGATAATCGATATAATCAATATATGGGTAAGGAAATTATCACGATACTTTACCGATATATCGTTCCTATTCCGATAAAAAAATATCGCCATAATTGACTTGACATTTAGAGATTTTTGTAAGGTTTCCTTGGCTTTTATGCCCTCATACCCTTTCCACAAAATGTCTTCAACCTTTGTATTTCTTTTCTTGTTTTCATTGCAAAGAAAGAAACTATTATAGACGTTAAGAATAAGATTTCTAATGATCGAAAGAGAGAAACGGATGAAATACTCTACAATAATATAAAACTTTGTCTACAAAGAAAACGCACACTAAATAGTAAAATACCGCTTATTGAATAAAGTTTCTCAGTTTTATGGCTAATACAATGCTGTCTCAGAATGTACCACTAAAGGACAAGGACCAATAAAAATGACCTTGAGCAAAGACAAAAAATCAAACAACTCTATTGTCCTATCCCCCTAAAAAAGCCAAGTACAACAAAATCAGTGTCTTGTCCTCCTCGTCCGACGGACACAATCCACAAAAAAACGAAATAAATGCCCCACAAAAGAACAAAAAAAAACCAAACAATACAGACCAATTTGTACCATTTTTTCCTGACTACCCACAATAGACAACAAAAACTTGTATCTGCCAAAAAGGGAAAAAAAAAAAGCCCACGAAACTGTTGGATTGGCACGTGAATGCCGGTTCAATACGGGGTAGAATGTGATACGTCACACTTGAACCCGCCTAAAAAGAAATAGGTACGGACCCGCCAAGCTCTACATCGAGCTGGTGGCACAGTGGTTAGTGCGCTGACAGCTCAAGTCAGAGGTCCCAGGTTCGAGCCCTGGCCGGCTCACTTTTCCCTAGTATGGGACATATCGAATCCCGGATTTCACGGAAATCAACACAGCCAAGCCAAATTTTTCCAACATGTTTCCTATCGCTTCTTTTTGAGTTAGCCTTATTATTTTCTTTTCTCTATCTCTTTCAACTTGTATTCCAAGGATATATTTTGCCTCACCCAAATCTTTCATTTCAAATTGTGAATTAATAGCGTGTTTTACTCTAGCAATTCCTTCTTTGTTCCTACTAAAACCATTGTTTAATGTGGATAGCGGAAATATTTCCGTACAACGGGGCACCACACATCACATATTTGTATTTTAAATGGTTTTCTCCGCCATGGAAATGGGGTACAAATGAGGTTTCACGGTAAACAGGAGTTAAGGAATCTTCTGGAAGAATGGCAGCTTCCGGAATATCTGCCCGAAAAAAAAGGAGAGGAATGGAGGGAGAGCGGAAAGGAGGAAAGGGGTTAGAGGGGAAGGGGAGGGAGAGAGGGATGGTGTGAGAGAAGGAGAGAAAGAAGAGGAGAGAGAGGAGACTACGGGGAGAGAGATAGAGAGGGAGAGTGGGAGCAGAGAGGGGAGAGAGGAGAGTGGAGGGAGGGAGAGAGGTATAGGGGGGAGGAGAGAGGAAAGAGAGGGGAGATAGGGGAAACGAGAGGGAGGGAAAGGAAGAGGGAGAGAAAGAGAGGGGGAGAGAAAGAAGAGAGAGGAAGAGAGAAAAAGAACTCGCACTAACGGTCCTGAATACTTTTGGACATAGCTCCTTTCCCTCCCTCTCCCTCTCTACCACACTTTATCCCTCGTTCTCCTCTGACTCTTTCAAGGAGATGGAGAAGGATAGAGAGAGAGAGAGAGGGAGAGAGAGAGGGGGGAGGGGGAGAGAGAGAGAGAGAGAGGAGGGGGGAGAGAGAGGGAGAGGAAGAGGGAGAGGGAGGGAGAGGGATGGGAAGAGGGAGGGAGGGAGGGAGAGGGCGGGGGCGAGGGCGAGGGCGAGGGAGAGGGAGAGAGAGAGGGAGAGGGAGAGGGTGAGGACGAGGGAGAGGGAGAAGGAGAGGGAGTGGAAGAGGGAGAGGGAGTGAGAGAGGGAGAAGGAAAGGGAGAGGGGGGGGGGGGGGAGAGAGAGAGAGAGAGAGAGAGAGAGAGAGAAAGCGAAAGAGAAAGAGAGAGGAAGGGAAGAACAGAAGATGAGGAAAGGGAACAGAGAGGCAACCCACCTGGGTGCAGAGGGACCCGAAGGAGGAGCTCTCCTCTCCCTCCACCCCTTATGTCGTGACGGAAGTCACACTTTACTACAACCACCTCATAGTCCAATCCGTGACTCTCCTGGGGATGCCCCCTTATTACAGTGGCGGGTACCACCTCGGAGGGGGGCTCTCTGGGGGAAGGAGGGAGAGAGATTGAGAGGGGTGGCAAGGGAGAAACAAAAAAGGACCAGTCAGCTTGAGGGCTTTTATTACTGTGGCGGTTACAAACATCTCTGGGGGAGAGAGAGAGAGAGGGAGAGAGAGAGAGAGAGAGAGAGAGAGAGAGAGAGAGAGAGAGAGAGAGAGAGAGAGAGAGAGAGAGAGAGGGAGAGAGGGAGAGAGGGAGAGAGGGAGAGAGGGAGGGAGGGAGGGAGAGAGGGAGAGAGAGATAGGATAGAGAGAGATAAGGGGAGCAAAAAATGAAAACCCCTCCCTCCTCTCCCTCTCTCCTCAAAAGTTATCGCTTACCTCTCCTCCTCCTCCGGCCTCCACACGCATTCTTTCACGGGCTTCCTGAATTTTTTTTGCAAAGGCTTTGATGCCAGTCCCACCACAAATATTGTGGATGGGGAGTCACGGTAGGCACTGATCTCCCTCTCCCCCTCCCCCCCGTCACCCCAAACAAGTAAAAGCAGGAATTAACATGGAGTTACATCCCAATTTTTTTTTTCCGATTTTCATTGCATTTAAAGTGCAATTTAAACACGTTCAAAATGCATATTTATACCCATGTGCCTATATATATACACGTACACATGCATGTACACGCATATATATAGACGCACATATATACATACACATTCTTTCTCTCTCTCTCTTTCTCTCTCTCTCTCTCAGTCTCCCTCTCTCTCTCTCTAAATACAACATATATATGTGTGTGTGTGTGTATGTGTGTGTGAGTACATAAAATAAAAGGGTTTTACCTGTATCTGACAAACAAATGTTGAGAATGTCCCATGGTAATAAACCCTTCTGATTCGAAGTCATTTTTAGTTTCTGAAAGTTTTACAAGTTGATTTTCTTTCAATTTGATATCCAGCAGTTTTCGAGGAGTTAGAGAACCTTCGGAACCCAGATTTGATTTTTGTGAGCTCATAGTACCTGGAAAGAGAAAAAGGGAGAGAGGGCGTGAGAGAGGGAGAGAGAGAGGGAAGGAACGAGGGCGAGAGGGGAAAGGTAGGGGAGGAGAGCGCTGGAGGGAGGGAGGGAGGGAGGGAGGGAGGGTGGGAGGGAGTAAGGGAGAGAAGAAATAGAAAGTGAGGGAGGGGAATGACTGAGTGAGTGAACGGCCATGGGCGAGTGAGGAATAGAGGTTTTTTTTTCAGTGTGTAACTATTACGCATTTATTTTTAATTTATACATAATTCCAAATTTGGTCCCATTTAACAACACTAAATGTATCATCTCCGGTAAAATCACACACCAAATGTCCAACGTTCACTTTGTATATTATTTTCCAACTTCCAATTTTTGATTTTGATCAATTACAACAATACACTCACCATGTGTAATCTCACAAAAGAATGCCACAGCAACCTTTTTATTTTATGCCAAATGTGGCAATGTCCAAATATCAAAAGCTCAAAAGTAATTAATGCAATAAATGCAATGACCAGTGTCCAATGCCCAAGGTCAAATTTTGAACGCCCAACGTCCAATGTTCCATATCTATTTTTCAATTTTCAATGTCCAATGTACAAAGCTCAGTGTCCAATGATCAGTGTCTAATTTTTTAATGTATAATATCCAAGATCCATTTCCAATGTCCAATGTCTAATGGTCAATGTTCTATGTTCATTTTTTTCAATGTCAATTGTCTAACGTACATTGTCCAATGTTTAGCAATGTTTAATGTCCAATGTCTAATGTTTAACTTTCAAATTTCAATATCCAATGCTCAATTTCCAAATTTAATGTGCAATGCCTGATACCCAATTCCCAATTCCTATTTTTCCTTCCAAGGTTCCAAAATTCAATGTATAACTCTTTCAAATTCCATAGTTTTCACCTTTTCCCTCGATGTACTCTAGTGCGGATTGCGTTTTGTACGGAATCCGTACAGTCCACCCGAGACTGTCGCCTATCGTCTCGGGAAGTGAATGTGGGTCCATTTTTTTCCCCTTTGCGCCAAGAAGACAAAAATACAATATGGAAGCCAAGAAAATAGTGTGGATTATTTGTCGTTTTCTGGGCCAAAAAAGTGGTTGAGACATTTTGGGTTGAGGTAGAAAAACCGGTAATATGTACGGAATGTACGGATGTGTGAGGTATCAGAGGGGGAGAGGAGGGAAGAACAGGGGGAAAAGACAGGCGGGAGGGAGAGAGAGACGGAGAGGGAGAGGAAGAGAGAGGGAAGGTGAGGGGAAAGGAAAGGGAGGGAGAGGAGGAGGGAAGGAGAGGTGAGGGAGAGGTGAAGGGCGAGATAGGGAGACAAAAAAGGAAGGGAGAGGTGAGGAAGAGAGGAAGAAAAGGAGTGGAGAGAGAGATCTTCCTCTATCCTTTTAAATAATAATTAGTGTGGATTTTAGGATTACCCAATTTTGTACCCATTTCCCTTTTTCTCCTCTCTCTCTCTTTCAGTCTTTTCTTTTTTTTTAAGCCCTTTCAATTTTTGGGAATTGACAAACTCGTCTCTCTTTCTCTCTCTCCCTCTCTCTCTCTCGCCCTCTCTCTCTCTCTCTCTCGCCCTCTCTCTCTCTCCCTCTCTCTCCCTCTCTCTCTCTCTCTCTCCCTCTCTCTCTCCCTCTCTCTCTCCCTCTCTCTCGCGATCGGTCGATGGGTAGGTCGGTCGGTCGATCCGTCTAATATGAGAGGGAAAAGGAAAGGCAGCTTGAGAGAAGGGGGGAGCGAGAGTAGGGAGCGAGAGCTTGGAGAGAGGAGGGATAGTCCATTTTTCTTTTTCTTACTTGTTTTCTGGAAGGACCGCAGATCAAAACTCACCTGATGATGCTGTTCGTGTCTGGAGCCCATGAAATACACATTTTTCCTCTTAAACATCGGTTACAACTTCTAGTCTTTCTTAAGATTTTCTACGGTTTCTAAGGTTTTGTGTGGGATTAGAGGTTTTTAAGGGTTTTTAAGGCTTTTTCTGGCTTTTGTGGCTGCAGACAAGCCGGTCTTGATAGTCTTTTCTAAACTCGAGGTTCGATTTGATTTAAAGAACTCTAAAAAGACAAAACCCGGAAAAACCAAACATACCCTAAACAAATCCCTAAAAAATTATACAAAACCCCAACGAACCCTACAAAACCCTCAAAATCTTAAAAATTAGAAAACCTGAAGGAACGTTTTGAAACTTTGGCTTTTTGGATGGGAGGTACAGCTTGCAACAGTGGTTTGAAACTAGTAAACATAAAAAATGTCCTGTGTGTCGATCTTCCTGCTCCAAAATATTCACTATTTACTTGTCATCCGTTGGAACTGAAGACTGTTCTCAATCGAAAAGTTTACCCTCTGATTCGACCAATGATGTGCTGCCACGTCAGCAGGTGAGTCATATTCCATAAAGGAGAAAACCTACAACACTTCTCATCGTTGTTAGAGTTAATCACTCTAATTCGAGGGAGTGTTTTTTTTTTTTTTTTTTTTTTGACTCAAAATCATCTATTGGTAAATAATGCTGTTTAATTGAGTGGCCCACGATGAGGCACGTGGCAAAAACATAATTTGGTGTAGTCAACCAATGGTGTGAGCAGGTGAGCCAGTGTCCTTAAAGAAGAAAACCTATTTCAAGCGTAGAACACTTCCAATCGTTGTTGGAGTTAATAACTTAAACTAACTCCAAAAACTCTTATTGTTAGAGTGCATGTTTTTTCTGACTCAAAATCATAAATTAGTGTAAAGAACACTCTTTAGTGAAATGGCACTTAGTTATAACACTTTTTGAATATTGAGCCTCGTGGCAAAAATATAGTTTAGTGTAGTCAAACAATGCTATCTAGCCACGTCAGCAAGTGAGTCATTTTAAAGAAAGAAGGAAGCCTACAACACTTCTCGTCGTTTTTGGAGTTAAAACACTCTGATTCGTGGCATTGTTTTTGAATAACACTATTTAGCTAAGTGGCTCATAGTGCACCACGCGGCAAAACACAATTTAGTGTAGCTAATTCTAATTTTGTGTTATCGCTAATAGCTCACTAACTCTAATAGTGATGGGCGATGTCCTACTCCTTAAAGGCGGATTTAGTGTTAACTACACTAAATTGAGTATTGCGACGTGCGCATTATAAGTTGCTCAAATAGTTTGTGTTATTAACACTAAATAATAATTTGGTAACAGGTCTTGAAACTCATTTTGTGTGTGTGTGTGTGTTTGATTCTTTTGTAGCACTTTGTCATTTATGTTTTTCGACAATTCCCTTCAATTTCAATCCAATTCAACAAGATTCAGTTTAATTTTACTAGCTTTAATGTGCTTCATAAATTTTGCTGGTGATGAGAATCGGTACTTTAGGGTTTTTTAGAGTGTTTTACTGAGAATATAGGTTTTGCCCACATCCTCCCTGTTCACAGCTAGACTGCCACTCCCAGCTTGTAAACCCACCAACCAACATTTTAAAGTCAGATTGTTAAGGTCAAAAGATTAAAGATCACTTGGTTTCAGGTTTTCATTTTCGATTGCACCCTTCAAGAGTTAAGTGGTTTGTATCAAAATTAAGCTCACTTAGACTTGTAAAATGACATCCTTAATCTACAGTTAAGTGGTTTTACTACAAATTAACCTTACTCAGACTTGGAAAATGGCATTTTTAATAAGGAATTAAATGGTTATCTCAAACTTAAGCTTACTTAGACTTTGAAAATGACATCTTTAATCAATAACTTCGTGGTTTTATTCAAACATAGCTTACTTGCTCTCATCTCTGTTTTTATTCTCCAGGATCAAACCATTGAAGTCACGAGACTTAAACATGTGGTTAAATCATTGCAACGACAGGTAGACGAGTCTCTGCAAAAGTGTACCGAAAAAGATGAAAAGGTGAAAAAAAAACCGATCATCATCTTTCAATGAGCGTTTTTTACTCCACGCCAATTTTTGTTTCTGAACCCGTTTTCTTCTTTTGCTTTTTCACTGGAAGCGAAACATGCTCTTTCTTTTTAACAGTTTTTCTATCACCTCCTCCCATTTCCAGGCTCTGAACCTGTAGCCCTATTCTTTGTTTTTTTCCTTGATTGTTACTGATTCCTGGTGAACATAGGAGCGCTCAGATACCGGCCATCCGTTAAAAGAAAACAAAAATAAACGCTTTTTGGTTCGTTATGTCAAACATCAGTTAGTAGTGAGATTATGATCATCGAAAATTTTAGATTGTGTGAAATCTCTGTTTTGACTGATTGAACAACTGACAAAAAAATATAATTTAATAATGAGATTATGGTAATTGAAGATTTGAAACTGTGTAAACTCTGGTTTAGCTTCATTTGATAGTGAGATTATAATTATTGCAAAATTAGAAATTGTGTGAATTCTCTGATTAAAGATAACTTACCAATGGGATTTTATTCATTGAAAATTTGGAAGTGTGTGTTATCTCTGATATGCAGATTGAGCAACTGACAAAAAAATATCATTTGGTAAATGAGATTATGATTATTGAAAACGTGATCCTGACTGTAACCTCTGATTAAAGATCATTTAATAACGAGATTATGATTGTTGAACATTTGAATTTCTGTACAATCTCTGAACATTTGATTTTGTGTGACCTTTGTTTGGCAGATTGAGCAACAGATAAAAAAGATCACCCGGGAATGAGATCATAATAACTAAATAACTATCATAATAATTTGATATTTTGTGTAATCTTTGTTTTGCAGATTGAGCGACAGGTAAAAAATATCACCTGGGAATGAGATCATAATAACTAAATAACTATCATAATAATTTGATATTTTTTGTAATCTTTGTTTTGCAGATTGAGCGACTGACGGAAGATTTGAAGGTGACTGAAACAGAAAAGCTGGAGGCTCTCAGATTGCACTCTGCCCTTCTCCAACAGACAGAAACCTCAAAACTTGTTTACAAAACAACAGTCGCAAAACTGGAATCTGTGCGTAAAAGAATTCATATTTCATTGCAGCCCTCTGATTCAGGGTTCTTTTTATTAACTCTGATTCAGGATTTTTGATTTGCTCTTTTTTAGGGTTTTCTGGTTTATGGCCATCTGATTTTAAGATTTGTAAATTTCTTTCAAATTATCAAAACTAATTTCCTTAACTATCTCTGTTTTTGTCTTGGTTTTTTTAAATTTTTGTATGTTTTGAGTAATTATAGCTTTTGTTTTAGTAGGGTTAATGCGCCCAATCCTCCGTGAATATTTCCATAGGAAACACTACACCGTGAATCGCTAGCGTTAATAACACTAATTCGGACCCCTAAACATAACATAGCTTGAATATTAGTATTTTTTTTTTTTTCTTAACGTTAGGTGGTTAAAAGCCGTCCTCGTCACTCGAACCTACATTAGAAGTAATAACACTAAAATACACCACACGTTATATATTTCTTACTCGCACCATGTCCGGAAAACTAAAGGTCATTTGATGTTTTGTTTGTTGTGGTAAAGAATATGCGATACAAAAGATGGGAAGTATTAGAAGATTCGGCTTCGATAGAAGTTATCTCCTAATTAGAAATCTAGCTGTGTTTTAGAATACTGAAATCTAGAATTCTTTAGCCTGTTTTAGTATCTAGGATTCCGGTATTCCAGTTTGTCTTTTTCTGTCCAGTCAGTTTTATTCTACGTACCTCAGGTGTGATTAAAATCCGGTCAAAGATCTGCCTATAAATCTTGACCCCAGCTTTTGGGTGAAGGGTCAAGTGACTTTTCAGGTTAGGAAAGTTCCTCTAGTTTCCGAGAGGTCACTCTCGGGATATTTTCCTGCTTTCTATTTAAACTTGTTTTACCCTTTCATTTTCTATCAATCAAAAACTCTTTCAGGCTATCTGTCTTTCCACTCTATTTTCTGCTGTCATGTCTTCTCATGTAATAGGAAGTATACATTACATCAACTTTTTGGATACTTTCCTTCAAAACAACTTACTTTTGTCAGTGCTGAGAGTGTGCTTACACAAAAGTTCACATAAAAACTTCCTCTTAGAGAAACAATTAGATAAGTTGTTTCTTTTTTATCAGCATGAGAAAAAAACTTTTTCATATTTTGTTGTATTGTGAAAAGGTGACAACTAAGGCTTCTTTTTGCACTAGACAAATCTTAAAGAAAATCATAAGTAAAATTTAAACTATCTGAACATTTTTTTTGCTTCTTGCAGGATCTCCATCAAGTTATTTCACAGAAAGATGATCTGGAGAAGAAGACAATGGAACTTGAGAAGATTATCGCAGAATCCAAAATGTGATGCCGTATTTATGATCTGTCCCCCCTTTCAAGTTCTGCCGAATGATGAATGGCTGTGAAAGAAATATGTTTTTATTAGCAGTTTTCGGTGCTCGTTTCCTCTGGTAGGAACTCTCTAGTCTGTCTCACCTATTGTTCATGTACATACCTCTCATATTCAACTTTAAAAATATGCCGTTAAAATATTTCTAAACAGAATATGCCACTAAAATGTTTCTAAACTTTCAACACGGAGATACGCCATTAAAATGTTTCCAAGCAAAGCATGCCGTTGACATGTTTCTGACTTTTTTTTGTTTTGGTAACCTTTTTTTGTTTCTTTGTTTTTGTTTTCCGTTGCTGTTTTATAGGAGTACAGATTCAAATGTTGACGAAGCAGAACTGGACCGCCTAGTCCAGTCATTGCTGAAGCATAGGCATTCGGAGAGTGTCATTCGTTCTCTCCAACAATCTCTATTAGAACGAAACAGGTAATTTTTGAACTTTTGGCGGTTGCTTTAGTTACGAGTGGTCACAGTTTGAAATGACGAGAGAAAGGAGAACAAAACAGGTGTGTTCTTGCATTTTTGGTGGTTGCTTTTGGTATGAATGATTCCAGTTCAAACGATGAGAGAAAAAGAGAAAGAAAGATTGGGAAAGGCTTGCAAGCAAATGAGTTGTTGATTGATTGTTTATTGCACTTCACAAATGAGAGGCTCTATTCTCCGTATAGAAAAACATGAGAAGGCTGGTTTAAGCATCCTCATTAAGCAGGTTTGTAAGAAAAGCATGCGAAGGTACATTCAATCCACCTTCTCATGTTTTTCTTACAAATCTGCTTATGAGGTTGGTTAAATCAACGTTCTCATGTTTTTCTTGTGAGCCTGCTCATATGGTTAACCATCCTTATAAGAAAGACATGAGAAGGTTGATCTAACCGTTGTTATAAGGTTTTTTGTAACTGAATGGGCAGGATGTACAGAGAACTCGTTGGAAAATGCGATCAGCTTGGTTCTCAGCAAAAATTAACAGAGAAACGAAGTGATTTAGCAGTTAAGAGGATGAAGAAATTGAAGGTACGCCTTTGACCGAAAATATTCGTTATTGATTTCTTTTGGAGTCAAAGCTAGACATTTGCTAGGTAACGACACTGCCTAATGCTATTAGAGTTAGTGAACTTATTAGAATTAAGTACATAAAATTGTGTTTTGCTGCGTGGCTCGTTATGGGCCACTTAACTCTAGAGTGTTATTAACACTAATTTACGATTTTGAGTCGGAAAAACACTCACTTGAAATAGAGTGATTAACTCTAGTAGCAATTGGCAATTTAGTTCAATACTGTATGGCGCCTAATTTAAATTACTTTTGGGTCACTTGTAAGTCATTCAGAAGGTTGACAAAATTCAAAGATGAGGATGATGAAGATGAAGATGATGATGAAGATGATGATGATGATGATGATGATGATTTGGTATTCAGAAACTCAAAACTTTTTTTTTATTGAAATATAAAAATCTTTATTAACATGGTTCCTCGATGAGTTGACAGTTTTTGACAATTCAAACCCAATGTGCAGTCACAAGTGGAGTTTTTGGAGAAGGAGAACGCGAGGTTACTATCGCTCAAAACTACACCTGTTGTGACCCAAAAACCATTTTCAAAAGACAATACTGCCTCATCTTCCCTTGGACTTCACAAGGGAGATCAATGTCCTACACGTGGGAGGTCAAAAGACAAAGGCTTTAGCATTACCAACGATGGTTTTGGAGAAGTTCCTCTGTCAACAAAGGCATTTATGGATATTCCTAACCACTTTAACATTGTTGACGTCAGAAAAGATGGCCATAAAAGGAACAGGGAAATGGACGAAGAAGTGACAAACGGTGACGTTGAACATGGAAATGCGATCCTTTTCAATGAAGAGAAGCATTCCGGAGTATTGCTAACAGTTGATTCTCATTCGTTATTGGATAACCAAGTTATTAGGAAACAACAAGTAACAATGTCACATAAGACAAAAACCCTTCTGAATGACAAAGAAGACCCTTCTGTGACTCTAGATGTAGAGCTGAAAGATGGACAAGTTTTTTCTGAGGGTAGTATGATAGGTGATCTTTTCGAAGAAATAGAGATTGAAAGGAGAGCTTTGAATAATGATAATGCCACAACAAATGAAAGGTTACAGGAGACCATTCTACCAGATACAACAAATTTTCAAGCTGGGAAATCAGCTCCCCTCACTGATGAATCCGAGCGAGAAAATGAAATCGAGCAGAAAAACGAAATCAAGCGGAAAAACGAATTCAAGCGAAAAAACAAATTCAAGGGAAAAAACGAATACGAACACGAAAAACACGTTAACTTGGTACGATTTGCCTCGAATGTAGAAACGACAGAAACAGATGTGAATCCTGAGGAGGAACAGGATCTTGAATTTGGAGATATGGACTTTTACATGGCCAGTCCTGTCCAAAACTTGACTGAATATAAGAAAAAAGATAGTAAAGAGAAAGCAGATAGTAAAGCATTACTTTTAGGGAGTCGAGGCTCAAGCTTAAGACAGGACCCTGTTGTTATTAGGAAAGAATACGGGCTTTCAGGGCCAACTACAAGATATGTGAACGCTGATCAACGGAGTTCAGGCATGGATCTCACTCCCTCTTCCCCTCTCTCTTCCCCTCCCTCTTCTCCTTCCTCTCCCCCTCCCTCTTCCCCTCCCTCTTTCCCTCCTTCTCCCTCTACCCCTCTCTGTTCCCCCTTCTCTCCCCTCCCTCTACTTCTCCATCTTCCCGTCCCATCCCCCATTTCCCCTCCCTCTCTCCCTCCTCTCCCCCACCCTCGTGATGGCATGCTGGAACTGAGGTAGGAGTAAGAAAAACATAGTTATTGTGGGAAGTATTCAGAATGAAAATTGTAGGTGCGGTTATTGACGCTTTTTAACACACAATCTATTTGTTTATTTGATTATTTATTTATTTTTATTTAAATTCTGATTGCTTATTGATTCACTCCATACATGCCCAAGAAAAAATAATTAATTTGCCATTTTGGGCTTAGAATAGCATTTTTTCCTGTTTTTTTTTATTTTCTTTGGAAACTTAAATGAAATTGATTTGTTAACAAATTAATGAAATTGAAACATAAACTAATTTGTTAACAAATTAATGAAACTGAAACTATAACTCATTTATTAAAAAAAAATAACAATACTGAAACTGAAACTAACTCGTTTACAAAAAAAAAAAAAAAACTATTTTTAAAGTGGTGTTCTCCAACCTCGGAACGCTAAATAGTGTCTAACATTATATCTGGGTACAAAAGGAAATTAAAAGAGTTGGGGCTGTCCCCAAATTAAAAGGAAGTTAAAAGGGTTTTAGTTAATCAGGAAAGACAGTCACCAATATTAGTGTGGACACCACTGATTCAGGCACGATTTTTTCTGGCTGAAAATCAATCATAAAATAGTGATGGTAACACTATTTAAGAAAGTGAAATTACAATCCACCACGTCTCCCTACAATAAGTTAGTATTATACATTTGAATTTCTCATTTACACTAATAATTCCTTCACACTAATAGCAATGGAAAGTGCAATGTTTACGATATGTGAAAAACCGATGTTAACAACATCTATCTCAAATTGGTTAAGTTCTTGTGGACTCTCACTCTCTCTCTCCCCCTGTCTCTCTGTCCCTCTCTCTCTGTCCCTCTCTCTCTGTCCCTCTCCCTCTCTCCCTCTCTCTCTGTCTCTCTCCCTCTCCCTCTCCCTCTCCCTCTCCCTCTCAGCAGGTTTTGATACTACCATGAGAGACCACGGCCTCCTTTCTTTGGGCTCTTCTTCGGCCGTTACCTCTTTTAGTCACAATTCTTCGGGAGGAAGTTTTATAAGTTTTGGACCCGACGGGAGAGGAGGCACCAAGAAAGTATTAAAACCGGGACATTTGGTGAGAAAACTCTATTCACTGAGGACTCATTTCTTAATAGGAAATGCTTTTTTGAGTGTTTTTACTTCAAAAGTTCATGAATGATAAGGTAAGCTCGATAAGGTTTGTTAATTCTAATGGTTAAAGATAGACAAGGAGTGTCTGTTTATTCGTCTACTAAGTGTCTGTTTATTCGTCTACTAATTTTAATTATTGTTTTGATATAGTCTCTCTCCGTCCCTCCTTCCATCTCCCTCCCTCCTTCCCTCCCTCTCCCTCCCTCCCTCTCCCTCCCTCTCCCTCCCTCTCTCTCCCCCTCTCCCTCTCTCCTTCCCTTCCCCCACCCCTCTCCCCCTTCCCCTCCCCTTCCCTCCCTCCCTTCCCCTCCCCCTCCCCCTCACCCTCCCCCTTCCCCCCTCCCCCTCTCTTCCCCTCCCCTCCCTCCCTCCGCTCCTCCCTCTCCTCCTCCCCCCTCCCCTCCCCCCTCCCTCTCCCCCCCTCCCTCTTCCCCTCTCCCCCCCCCTTATCCCCTCCCCCTCCCCCTCTCTTACCGTTCTTGTTTTTTTACTTTTCAAATTGTGTGAAATGTTTCTTTTGGGTGAAACTGTTTCTATTTTCTTGTAATCTCCCAAGGGACCATTCTGATAATTTCCACACTATTTAAAAAGAGAAAAAAGAAACGATAAAACTCCTAGAGTTCTTGGATTTTCCTTTAGTGGTAGTTTTTTTCTTACATTATTTAATCTGTCTTTAAGGATTTGAAAATCTGATTTTTTTTAAAACAATGGACTTTCATATACACCTAAAATCTGTAAAATTTTAAAACTTTCTAAGAATTGGATCCACACACTTTCATAATGGTTTTTCATTCAGAATCGTTCATCTCTAGCCTCAAATGGTTGTCAATTTTTTTCATTTTAATTTTTTTTTTTTTTTTTTTTCATTTCAAAGATTTGTAATCAGATGGTTTTTTACCCATCGTGAGTCATGAACAAAAACTTAATTTTCTTCTTTTGTCTTGTTCTTCTTTTTCCTCTTGTTCTTCTTTCTCTTCTTCTTTTTGTTCTTCTTTCTCCTCTTTTTCTTCTTTTCTTCTCTTTCTTCGCTGTCGCCTTTTTCTTCTTTTTCTTTTTATCCTGTCTTTTTCTTGTTTTTCTTTCTATTTGGTTAAAATACAGAGTGAAAGTCATTTTTCAACCGGGAGACCAAAAAAGATAGTTTGCACAAATCAGTCCAAAAAAGACTCTGGAATGGCCTCTATTGGTAGTTATTTCAGCAAGAAATAATTAGAGGGAAATTAATGGAGAGAAGTAAATAGTGAAATAATAAAATATTGTTTCACTATTCCACCGCAGACTCAGCTGTCAAGTGAGTTATGAAATTCAAAGTTCTAGCATATACGAAATTGTTTTTTTTGTTTTTTTTTTGTGTTTTTTGTTTTTTTTTTTGTTGCCGCTGTTGTTGAAAATTAAGGGATAAGACTCTCGGCTTTCTCGTTTGCATGTAATTGGTCGGTAAAGTCCCTTTTTTCCCTCTTTCTTTAACTTCCAAAAAATCATCCCTATATGGGTACGGATGTATCCCTGCATTTTGTAAAATATTCAAGGGTAAGATTTTAGGGTTTTTAGAGTTAAGATTCGCATGACTCTCTAAGAGGTCCTTTAGAATTCAAAATGAAACCAGACCATCACATATTCACCTTACAAGCACCTTCTTTCAGTAAAACTAAGGTATATACATAAATATTTTTTTGGGCCGCCTAAGGACTTCGAGAATCGATAATGTTTGATGCCCACATAATTTTCTTGTGTACAGAATAGTAAGACACAACTTGAAAGTAAGGCGCTATGGTGGTCCTATTATTGATTTTGATTTTTGCTATGCTATTTTCTGTTTAATATGCATGGCAATTCTACTTATGACACCGATAATAACACTATTTCAGTGCCTTTTAATTTTGGCCTCTAGCCATGAAATAACACTATTAATAGTAATAGTCTCTCTCTTAATTCTTTAAAAGTTTCAATCAACGTGCTTTGAAAATGAATTGGAATAAACAATTAGTATAAACCCCAACTTAAAACGATTTGCCATGTACTGTGCATTTCCTGCATAAGAATGCAGCGATTAACTCAGGAACTGCTGCACCGAAGAAGACGAATGGCAATGCTGCCTGAGAGTACTTAAACCAAGATATGAATATCATATTAAAAAGCGATGTAAGGTGAGATATATCCCCACAGGCGAGGTAAAGTGAGGTGAGGTAAGATGAGATGAGGTGGTGGTGGCAACAGGGATGTGTGTTCTCATTTGATAGTGCCTATTTCTGTGAAATGCCCCAAAGAATAGATTAAGCTTTTACAAGAAAACCCAACGAACAAGAAAATAGCACCTCATGAGTTGAATAAAAAAAAAATTCAGCTGTAGTGGTCTGCTTTTCCGAAGAACATTATTCTTTTACACCAAATGGACATTTAGGTATGCGAAAACTGCGCCAAGGTTTCTTTTCGGAGGTCTCTTCACTTCTGTTGAAAAGTCTTTGGTTTTACCACAGCAGTTTCTACATTTCATAAACAGTATAGACACCTGAACACCATCCTAAATGTGTTTCAAAATATACATCACAAAACTACACAACACTTTCAAAATGTACAAAACTATCAATGCTGCAAATATGCCTCTCAACAAATGACAGACCTTGTTTTGTTTGCTTTTGGGCATATACAAGCCCAAAGAAATAAAACGGATGTCACACTGCGAACAAAAATTGAATTGAAAGGATAAAACTACGCCCGCAGTCAAAAGGACTGCAGAAAAGAAAAGGACACACATTATTTTTCGAAATATACAACACTTCCAATGCAAAAACATGCCTCTCAACCAATGTACACCTCCTCTCTTAGTTTCCTTCGTATTTTTTTTTTCTTGGGCATATACAGACATAGTCCAGCGACATAAAATGGATGATAATCTGTGAGGACCGAGAGGATAAAACTACAGCCGCAGTCAAAACGACTGCAAAAAGAAAAAGAAAAAGAAAAAGAAATAAAGAGAGATATCACAGCGACAATGTCACTACCTGTACGACCTCACTGAATCACAGAGACGTAAAGCTGCTCGTGATTCTTATTCCTGACGCAGGTTGCCTTTGTTAATGCGAAAATCAAATAGTGAAACATTAAATCTACAAAAAGCACATGATCTAGGGCAGACCACAAAATTGTCGATGGTTTTTTTTTCCTTTTTCAGTCCTTTTCTGCACTCACAGAAGAGGAAAACCGAGTCAACAAAAACGTAAATAAAATTTGGAAAGATTCACTCCTCATCTACAAGCTCACCACACCAATCATATCATACCATATAAAAGCTCTATTTTATCCTTGGATGTCAAATATGTCCTGTTCACTTCTACCCCTTTACAATAATTAATAATCGACGGGTGAGGGCGAGGGCGAGAGGGAGTGGGAGGGCAAGAGGGAGAGGGAGGGGGAGAGGGAGAGGTAGAGGGAGAGGGAATAATTAATAATCAGCAGTCAATAATCATTTATCAATAACCAAGAACTCATAACCAATAACCGATAAGCGATAAACGATAACCGTAGCCGATAACCGTAACCGATAACCGTAACCGATAACCGTAACCGATAACCGTAACCGATAACCGTAACCGATAACCGTAACCGATAACCGATTACTGATAACCAGTAGCCGCTAACCAGTAACTGATAACCAATAACCCAGAACCGGTGACCAATGACCACTAATATCTATCATCAATAATCAACAACCGATAATGAGTAAACAACAACTAGAATAACAATAATAATTATCAGAAAACTAGTTACTAATAATAATGACAATGACAATTACAATGACAATAATAATGATAATGAAAATATCATTACCATTATCGTGATGATGACATAATGAAATAGTAATGATAACGATGATAAAAATGATAATGATGATATCATTAAACTACCGTGATGATGACCATAATCATGATTACCATAATGATTATGATAATCACAATGGCAATGGCAATGGCGAATGGCAACTGAAAACTACAAGGGCAAGGGCAATTGCAATAGCAATGGAAATGGTAATGGTACTGATATTTTTATTATTGATAGCAATAATACTACTACTACTACTACTACTACTAACTAATAATAGTAAAAATAAAAAATCCAAAAAAGTAGAAATCCGGGTCTGAGCTCACGTTTTCTACTAGAAGAAACTCGAAGCCCTCGCTCTCTCAGCCATAAACGAGCAGTCTCCTTCACTGGGTTCGTTTCCGGGGCCTGGAATTTTAACAAAAACATATCCACATTAGAAAAGCAAAGAAGAGAAATATCCATTTGACGGCAAACACTCTAAAACATTAAAGGAAGTACACTTTCAATAACGCACATCGCCCCAACCAGGCGATGTCACCCTCCTTCATCCACAATGATTGTGAGTAGTACACCGTGAATCGCTACTATCGTTATTAACACTAATTATGTCCCCGTTATTTTTGCCCTCTGAAAACAAAAAAGCGTGATAAATACTAATTGTTTTTTTCCTACCGCAAATTCTTTTTGCACTTGATAGTTGTCCGTCATTGGACCAACGATGTAATTATTAACTCTAAAATATTCTCATACTAATTATTTCTTAACAATAATTGCAATTCACAGCTTACACTACCGAGTTAAAGAATCCATATAAGACATCATATGAGATGAGAAATCCATACAAGTAATTATACAGAATAAATAATCCTCATATAAGGAATCCATGTAAGTGATCGTATAAATAAAAAGTCCACAAGTAACATACAAAATTAAGAATCCATATAAGATTCCATACACCTGACCAGAAAGGCTCTCAAGATTCTGTTGAACGAAGCGATAACCACACAACTCGTTTTCTAACTTTGTACTCCCTGGAACAAAAGGACTGGGACCTTACCTCATGGTATATGAAAATCACATCTGCTTCATTATTGTCGTTTGATGCAATCCGAAAGGCGGTTTGCAATCGACCGCAAATCACATAAGCTAACACTTTCCTGTGTTGGTTTTCACAATAAAAATAATAAAAGGAAAGAAAATTTAAATTACCAATATTTGCAACACATTACACATGACAGAATTAATTTTGATTTTATGTACTGATGGGGAATCCTTGCCTTCTGTTCATACGACAAGAGTTATGATCATGGACCCTTATCCAAATTTTCCTAAAAAAAAAATCAATCCTATGAAAGAATACTGAAATTTTTTGCAAACCCACCTGTGATTGCTCACTATTTGTTCAATCAGTCGATCAGGCCTCTCTCGGTGCCTCGTAGCAAAAACCTTTATTGCTACCAATAAAACCTGCAGTTAAACAACTTTTTACGTCAACAGCAAAACCATGAGAACCATAAAAACCTCAAAGAAGAAAGAAAAAGAAAGTCAAAGAAAGAAGAAGAAAGACGAAGCAAGAAGAAGAAAGAAGAAGAAAGAAGAAGAAATACGGAGAAGGAAGAAGAAGAAAGAAGAAAGAAGAAGGAAAGAAGAAAAAGGAGGAGGAGGAGAAGAAGAAGAAAAGAAGAAGAAGAAGGTTTTGTTGCATAACTCATGATGATTTAAACTATGAATACAAAGCAAGAAACAAAAAAAAAAAAAAAATGATTCTCAAAGCTTCCCAACGAAGATCCCCAATTTCCTACAGGATTTCCTCACCAGTCCTAACTAGAAAAACTTACCTGATCCCAATCATCGTCATCCAAAGTGCCTTTAATGTGCCTCCTCAAAAGCTCAAGAAGTTGAGTCGTTTTATGTCTCTCGGCCAAAGAAGCCGCAACTCCCGCATATATGTGTGCCGAGGGCAATCCGAGCTCTAAAATTATATTTTCCGCCAAAACAAAGTTGCGTTCGGCTAAAACTTCTGCCACATCGCAACGACGCCTGCGTTTTTCCTCACATAGAACATGGTTTTTAGTTTTAATTCTTGTTTATTACAAAGTTCTCAAGTGTTACATAGTTCTTAGATAGTTCTTGTAGAACATGGTGTTTAGTTCTAGTTTTAAGTTATTCCATGCTTCTTAGTTCCAGTGCTTATCACAATGAACATGGTTTTTAATTCTAGTTCTTAGTTGTTACACAGTTCTTGGTTAATACAAAGTTCTTAGGTACTGCATAGTTCACATAGAACATGGTTTCAGTTCTAGTTCTTAGTTGCTACTGAGTTCTTGATTATTAGAGATTTCTTAACTATTATATAACTCTTAGATCGTTCTCATAGCACATGGTTTTCAGTTCTGGTTCTTAGTTAATACATAATCCTTGGTTGATACAGAGTTGTAAATAGGTACATAGTTTCTAGGTATTACATAGTTCTAGGTTATTGCAAAATTATTAGTTACTACATAAATCTTAGTTATAACATTGTTCTTGGTTATTCTAAAATGAGGAATACCGTGTCTACACTGTAGATGGTTTGTGCTTAGTAACTAACTCTTCTGTATGGCTTTCTGATCGGTAAAATTGGAATTGAACACATCCTTAATACGGTCACATTTTCCACACTTTGCAACAATAATTTCTTACGCGATTAATAATATCGGCAGTAAAGACATTTGCAGCCAAGTTTTAAAGATCATCAGGCATAGAAACGACATATTCCAAATCCTTTTTTTTTTAAGTCAAACAACATATTAAATGCTCAAAACATTCAGCAAGTGTATAGATATAAGATTTTGTTGTTTCTCTGACCCGTTTCATAACTGTGACAGCTTCAGCCACAAACAGTGATTTACTTTATCCTAAAAGAAAAGAGATTTGAATAACTATCCAAAACTCAGTCAGATCAGCAATTTATGAACCCAAATTTATGGAAACCAGAGCAACTGATAACTGTGACAAACGGAGGAAGTACAATAACATAAAGTAATTTCCTTCAATTTTTGTTTATTTCTCAAATATAATTTCTCAAAGATTTAGAGGCTCTCTCTCTATCGGCGTCTCCCACTCCTCCCCCCCTCTCCCATTGCCCTCAACTCCTCTACTCACTAAGGATATGGAGACTCACTTGAGAGTTGCTGGTTCGTTTGGATTTCCAAACAAAGAAACTGTCCACGGAGGTCTTGCCACATATCCCAAAGATGTAAGAACCTCCATCTGTTATTAGGATAAAAAGAAAAAACCACAGGTCATACATTAGGCCAGAAAATGGTCGTACTTTTAGATCAGAAAAAAATATTACAATTTATATCTCTCGGTTTTTTTTTTCCACAACTTCGCATTATTTCCCATCCATCAACAATTAGCATCATGTTTCCAACACAGACATACATATTATCATATATTTCCCAAATCTACAAAAGACAATCTCGGCATTCAGCCAAGGATCGAGTTATCTTTAATTCGCTACAAATAATTCACTTATGCAAATTCGCCAAAAGCTTTAACTTCTTTCGAATTAACCTCACCATCTTGAAAAGCCTCTCACTTGCGATCCTGCATTGCAAGCATTTTTTCTGTTTTCTCTTTTCTGGGTTTTTCGAACCCATCTTACCCCTCTCCCATTTGAGTGTTAACCCTCTCCTCTCCAACTCGATTGTTATCACTCTCTAATTCCATAATTACCCCTCTTCCCTCCAGTTTGATTCTCAATCTCATCACTTTCTGAATTCATCCTTACCGACCTCTCTCCAACTTAATTTTATCAATTTCATTGTATCGCAAAGATTTATCTCACCTGCAAGGCACTTAAATTTTTAAGTTTTGCAAGCTCATCCTCTGTCAGTTTTGCCGCTGCCTTTTTTCCTCGACCGGTCCGGCTCCTCCCGTGATCTCCCGCCAGCTGTCGAGCCGTGAACCCTTCGTCGAAGTGAGCCTGGAAAAGAACACCGTGGATCGAAATTAGAGATAAGAAACATATAGCATGGGGTTGATCTTATTGTTATTAATTCTACTTATAGTTATTAGTGTTTACAATACTAAATCTATGTAATTTTCTTGCTCCTGAACATAAAATAAGGTCATTAATACTTATTAATTTTCTCTAAAAGCTAATTTGGTAAGCTGTTAGAGATCATCCATGATGCAGAGACCAAAATTAGCATTAGCATTTACAAATGTATGTCACGGGATACATTTTAATGTTATTAATTCTAATAAACAAGCAACGTGCAAAGCGTTAAGATAAAAACAAGTAGTACTGCTAGCACTATTTCACATCCAGAGGCCAAAACAAACCAGCACATAATTCGTTTTATTAACGGTAATAGCCATTCACGCAGGCAACTTCCAGGCAGCCTTTCAAAATTAACCTTTCCTGTTTCCCTAACAGTTCTCACCCTCTGCCTCACCCCCACCCTCCGCCTCCTCCAATGCCTCTCCCTCTGTCTGTCGTCAACTCACTCTCCCACTCCCTCTCCCTTTCCCCCCTGGCTCTAGTCCGTGCCCTCAGACTCTCACCCACACCCTCTTCCCCTCCACCTCCCACTCGCACATGCAATTCATAAGGAAAAGATTTTCTCTATTCACAAAAATCTTTCTCTAAGACACACAGGCACAAAGCAGGGGGATGAAGGGAGGGAGGGAGGGAGAGAGAGCGAGGGAAGGAGAGAGAGAGGGGGAGAGAGGGAGAGAGAGGGAGGGAGAGAGGGAAAGAGAGAGACCCTCCCTCTCCCCCTCCCTCCCTCCCTCTCCCTCCCTCTCCCTCCCTCACTATCTCACTCCCCCTCTCTCTCTGCTTTTTGCGTGTATGAAATAGAGAAATATATTTGTGAATAGAGGAAATCTTTTCCTTATGGATTGCATGTGCGAGTGCGAGGTGGAGGGGAAGAGGGTGTGGGTGAAAGGCACGGACGATGGAGAGGGAGAGGGGGAGGGGGAGGGGGAGGGGGAGGGAGAGGGAGAGGGAGAGGGGGAGGGGGAGGGGGAGGGGGAGGGGGAGGGGGGGGGGGAGGGGGAGGGGGAGGGGGGGGGGAGGGGGAGGGGGAGGGGGAGGGGGAGGGGGAGGGGGAGGGGGAGGGGGAGGGGGAGGGGGAGGGGGAGGGGGAGGGGGAGGGGGAGGGGGAGGGGAGGGGGAGGGAGAGGGGTAGGGGGAGGGAGAGGGAGAGGGGGAGGGAGAGGGAGAGGGAGACTGTCTCACCTTTGCAAGTTCCAGGTGCCGTAACGCTTCCTCTAAGAGTGGAGAATTGAGAAACAGCTGAACACAAGTCAATCCGGCCGCCACATGGTCCTTTGCAAGCAGCTGACCATCAACCCCACAAAACGACAATTAACTCAACTAACATGCAAAGAACGTTTCCTTGAGAAACAAAAGAAGAGAGAAAAGGAAGAAAGAAAGTAGGAAAGAAAGAAAGAACGGGAGGGAGGGAGGGAGGGATGGAGGGAGGGAGGGATGGAGGTAGGGAGGTAGGGAGGTAGGGATGGAGGGAGGGAGAAGAAATAAACAAAGAAACAAAGAAAGAAAGAATCAAACAACGAAACAAAGAAAGTATGAAAAAAAGAAAGAAAAAAAAAGTAAGAATGAAGGAATGAATAAGAATGCAGGAAAGACAACGAAAGAAGAATGAAAGATAGAAAGAAATTAAAGAAGAAGAAACGAAGGGAGAAGAGAAAGCACGAAAGAAAAAAACTAAAAGAATGAAAGAGTTTAAGAAAACAAAACACCAGTCTAACACCACCGGCGCCTACATTATTCTCCGCCAGCCACGAGTATTCCATAGGACTTACCAGAAACCGATAAAGATGATGGAAATGTCGATGGCTTTCAAAATAAGTACATATCCGTTGCAAAGCTGCCAAAGTATGTTGCACGAGAGGATCCGTGGTTCCGCGAAGTACCGATTCTAAGTTCCCTCGAGAAATAATCGCCTTTTCTAGGGTTTCCACTTGGTCGTAAGCCACACACATGGCACAAAGGTCATCCAAACTTCCAAAATCTGTGGCCAATGTATCCGGTCTTTGGGGAGAGGAGGTAGGAGTAGCGATAGTAAATGAGGTGGGACCAGGAGGAGGAGGGACATGATCGGAAGGGAGGAAAAGGAGACAAGCTTCTTTATACCGACCGTGACGAAAAAGAAAGGGAAGAACCTCGTGTCTTGCATACTGTCGAAATACAAATAAAACAATAAAAAGATAGAAAATTTGAAAAGGAAATTAGGAATCGAGGAAACAAGAACGTAAGAGACGGAGGAACTTCATGTCTTGCATACTGCCAAAATAAATTTAGGAAAGCACGAAAAGAAAAGTAGAAAAGTAGAAAACTAGAAAATTAGAAAATTAGAAAAGAAAAAAAACATAAAAAATATAAAAAATCACAAAAACATATAAAAGGGAAATGGGGAAATTTGAAAAAGTAGGAAATAAGAAAACTGTAAGATTAGAAAAATAGAAAAAATAGAAAAAGTAGAAAACAAAACAGAAAACTAGAACAATAGAAAAGAAAGAAAATCAGAAAATTGGAATACTGGTCTTGAACAGCAACGAAAACTTTGCTGGCTGGTTTTATACAACCAACCAGCAGCTGCAATTTCTACTTCCCACTCCCCCTACTTTTTTCTTTCAGTTTTGAGTTTTTCTTTTCAGGTTTCGGTTTCTTTTTCAGGTTTCAGGCTTTTATACAGCCTTCGGTTTTTTTTCAGGCTAGATCTTCGTCCCTGCGAATCAACCAATTCAATGTTTTTTTCAGGAGTTTTTTAGGGTTTGTATCCTTAATCTTATCAACAATTGTGTACCTTATGGAGGTAGAAAAGACATTCTTGATACCGAGTGACGTCTAAATGACTAATATGTAAATCAGAATCGAATCCTCCATCGTACTTTCCAATCAAATCTCCCCAATCGAGAGAATGCCGACGACTTCCCGTCCCTCGAGGAGGCCCTGGGAGATAGTTGAGAGCATCCAGATAAGACTCAGGGTTCAGGGCATCCTGATACGAATAAGAAACGGAACGAGCTGTTTGTTCATACCTGTAAGAAAGAAAAAAAATAACATTTTTTCACTATTTTTGTCCAAACCCTAATAGTGTGAATCATTTTAATTCGAGTGAGTTTTTTCAACCCAAAACCATAAAGTAGTGTCGATACAACACCAGTTGTTTAGTGGTTCATAACGAGAGGCGTTACAAAACAATATTTAGTGTAGTTGACACCAAATCGGCTTTTTACGAAATAGTCACTTGCTTTAATAGAGTTGTCGGATGTAGCTTCTAACAGCGTGAATCGCTATTAGAGTTAATAACTCGAATTCGATGACAGTTTCCATTAGCCGTTGTATTAACAAGCGAAATTCCACAAACGGTCATAAATAATCCGATATATCGGCGATATATCGCGATAATTTGAAATTCGATATATCGAAGCGATATATCGAATATCGGGTACATGAAATTCGATATATATCGAATATCGGCAATGGGTCCTCGATACCCAACACTAATGGACAGGATATCTCACTATCCGACATGTCAAATCAATAAATTGTTTGGCTGACAATTTTGTCAGCATTCGTACAATCTCCCCAAAGCGTTTTGATGCCAAAGTCAACATGGCTGATATTTTGTCAGTAATGAAATCTGTAGGCACAATACATTAATGTACCCTACTGTATATTATTTTTGCACTTATATATTTACATACGGAATACCGCACATTTATCGGTCAGTTACCGCCAGTTTTTGCAATATTGATAATTATCGGCAAACTCGCGAATTGTGAGCTGTTTTTGTTATTCGATACCCGGAAATACTGATATTGCAATACATCGAGCCCGAATGTTCAATATACAACACTAATAACACTGTCAGATTCGTCTCTGTTAAGGCCGTAACTTGCACGAGGGCGAGGTAAGAGCTCTTTTCTGGCACGTAAGGCAGTTAGTTTGCATATCAAAAAGAATTTCAGTCAACTGCTTCAGGTTCTAAGTCTGTACAGTAAACAAAAGTCGGTAGGTGCCGACCTTAGTGATTATTTGGTCCATTTCTTCGATTTGAACTCTGACGACTTAAATGTGTAACCCACACAAAGATGCTGGGTTATTGTCTTCCAGCTGTTTTCAATTGAACAACATTTTTCACTCCTCTTTGAGTAAACAGATACCCTAGTACTTCCGTACATAAGATGAAAAAATCTAACCCTGTTTCTGTGTTTCTGTAAAGATTTGTAGGCACAAGTTTGCTGCTAAGCATAATCCAAATAGTGCAAAAAATGAGGTCAAACTGTACGTGTTTATTTCAAATTTTACCGACGAAAAGCAAACCAAAAGAGTTCATTACTCAATTACTACACACACGAAACAGGATCAAGTTTAGCATAGCATGGACTAAGATTCCAGCAGTCTAAAACTAAGATGGGAAGGACGTACCACGTGAAAACTACGGAAGCCGGTTAAAGTGATAATGATTGACTTTTAAATCGGCAATCCCCGATCAATAGCCAATACATATTAAACTAATATAAAGAAGAAAATCGGGAAACCTACAGATGCGAAATTGAAAATCATAGATTCAGGTTCGATCCGCTACACCAATAATTTGGCATAGACAACATAACTTTCTCCCAACCACCAAAAGTTTACATCGGCACCGTGACAAATGAAAAACCCAAATAGAGTTGCACCCAAGTTGAAATTTCGACTATCACAGCATTTAGTGCGGTGCTTGCAAAGAAACTACCAGTTAATAACTCTAACAGCATTTCAAGATTTTTATAGTGTCAGCGATACCAAGAACGTAAGTGGCCCAAAATAAACCGTGCTAACTCACCATAATTTAGTGTAAGTAATACTAATAATGCTTAACGTCAATAGTTCACTAACTTCAATAACAATAAATGGTGTAGTACGGACAATAACAACGTCAGGTTTATCATTTTTGAGGCCCGGTGAGATAAAATAAATGCTTCCAACCCTAAAACTTGTGGATAACTTCAACTGACACAACATTTAATGCAGTGTATGATAACGAACAAACACTTTTCATCTCCATTAGTTTTACTTTCATCAAAAATCATAAGCTAAGTGTCATTAACACTGACTAAAAATGGCCCCAAATAAGCCCCGTCATCTGACTACAATGACAAATGATTCACTAACTCTAACAACGACGAAAGGTGTACCTCTCTTTCCCATCCCTCGAACAAATAATGTGACTACAGAAAAAAAATAAAAAATGTGTCAGTTGTTTTGTGACTTACAAATCTTGAGCAGCTCCAACATCCACAGGTAAAGTGGTCTCCAAAGTTTTCATAATGGCTCCCACAACTTCCGTAGGATCGCCCCAATGAAGTTGCATTGCATTTCTGAAGAAGCAATTTTGCAAAAAAGAACAATCATACTTCAATCACAGTATACAAAGAAAAAAAACATTTCAGCTTTTTCAAATCGTAAGGAAAAAACAACCAGCAGAAATTCTTTTACAGGACCAAACAGAATTTATAAAGGGAGGATTTCAGGTTTTTCTTTCTTTTCTGTCCAGCAAAAGCTTAGTTTTTACCGTAAAAAAAATAAAATAAAAAATAAAAAAAATGTCTCTCTGGCTCCCTAAAGATGTCTTCAAATGTCACTCAATGTTCTGTGCTGAGCTCAATATTCCATGAGATATACAAAAAGACTGCTTGACAAAAGAAAACCACCCGATAAAACGTGGAAAGGTACTTCGATAAATGGCAAAAGGTGAGACAAAATACTAGAGAACTTCAAAAGAAGTATGAGACAGTACTGGACAAACTGGTGAAAAGGGATCAGTGCCGCATGGAACTTCCCCATTGCTTGTCAACGGGCGTGGAACTTTTCATACTTCTCTGCCTCTCTCTCTCTCTCTTTCCCTCACCATCGTTTTCTTTCTCCCTCCCTTTCCCTCTCTCCTACTCCCTCCCCCATTCACCACGTGTTTGCCACGTGGCACCCCATTAGTGGTTGGCAAGGTAGTACTCATTACGTCATTTCCTTTCCCTCCCTCCCTCCCCCATTCCTCTATTCCCGTCCCCCC